>VZQC01010202.1:118163-202291 GCA_009823505.1 Rhizomys pruinosus
AGAGAGAGAGAGAGAGAGAGAGAGAGAGAGAGAGAGAGAGAGAGAGAGAGACTGGAGACCACAAGGATTGTTAAACTCACTAAGCCCACCCCCAATGACGTACTTCCTTCAGCATGGCCACACCTTCTAAGACCTCCAAGAACAGTGCCACCAACTAGAGACAAAATGTCTGAATACTTAAAGCCTATGCGGGGACAATCTCATTCAAACCACCACACCTGCAGAGATCAGAAGGCATCAGATCCCCTGGAACTGGATTTACGGGTGGTTATTAGCTGCCATATGGGTTCTGAGGGTGGAAACCAGGTTCTCTGCAAGAGCAGCCATTGCTCTTAACCACTGAGCCATCTATCTCTCTAGACCCAGATTTATTTACTTTTAATGTTTGTGTGTGTTCTTTACTTGCTTGTGTGTGCACCATGTGTGTGCAGTACCTGTGGAGTCCAGCAGAGAGCACTGGATCCCCTAAGACTGGATTTACAGTGATTGTTAGCTGCCATGTGTGTGCTGGGAACCAAACTTGGATCCTCTGCAAGAGCAAGTGTTTTTAAGCACTAAGCCCTCTCTCCAGTCCCCCCCCCCACATTGTCTGTCTCTCTCTTCCTGTGGACCTAGCCATACCCCATTTAAAGCTCTGCAGATCCATCCTGGCTGTTAGCACTCAGCTCCCACTCCTGTCATGTACCTTCTAAAAACACTGATTTAAAAATATAAAGTTTCTTACTGGAAGCTACTGAGGTGCTGGAGCCCTAGCAGCTGGGCTTAGAGGGGAGGTTCATGCTGGTCCCCATGAGTCTGCTCCACAAGATTGTCCCTTCCTGCTTCCCCTCCATGCTGCCACCTTGCTGGGGGCTCTTACCAGAGGCCAAACAGATGACTTAGCTGGATGCTGAGCTTGAGGATCATTGGGATTGTGAGAAAAGTAAAACTCTTGCTTTATAAAGCAGCAAGTCATAGGTACTTTTGCTACAGCAGCAGTAAATGGTCTAAGGCAGGTATCAAAGGCAATGTGACTATGCTCATCAGTATTCTCTGAGTGGATTCACACTCTCATTTCTTTAAGGTACATTTTGAAGAATGGAATTGCCTGCCCCGATACTTAACTCTTTTTTTTTTTCAAAAAATTTATTATATTTATTTGTGGGTAGGTGGGAATGTGATGGTCCAAGGACAACCTGCAGGAACTGGGTCTCTTTTCTTTTTTTTTTTTTTTTAATTAATTTTATTTATTTCTATATGTGTATGAATGTACTGTCTGCATGCAAGTCTGTGCACCCGTGTCGTGCAATGCCGCGGAGGTCAGAAGAGGGTGTCAGATTCCCCTGGAACTGGAGTTCTCCTGGAATTGGAATTTCAGACGGTTCTCGGCTGCCATGTGGGTGCTGGGGATCGAACCCGGGTCCTCTGCAAGAGCGGTCGGCGCTCTCAACCGCTAGGCCATCTCTCCAGCCCCCGGGTCTCTTTTCTTACCATGCAGAGTCTAGGGATCAAGCTTGGGCTTTCAGTCTTGGTGACAAGCATCTTCAGTGGCTGAGCCATTTTGATGGCCCATCTCCGTGACGAAAGTGCTCCACACTTTGCAAGGTGGCCATCCTGTGCTGCGGTTCTGAGCATCCAGGTCTCACACAGGTCTTGGCAGCTCTGTGCTCTGAGCCATCTAGTGCTCAGGAAGCCTTCCCTGGTTTTGGTTTTAATTTGCATTTCTCCATGAATAATGAATGACACTGAGCATCTTTCTATATGCCTTTTTTTGGCTTTCTAAATATCTTCCTTAGAGAAATGTCTATTCAAAGCCTTTGTCCACCATTTAATTGGATCATTCATCTTATTACTGAGTCACTGGAGTTTGGATACAAATCCTTCATCAAATACATTATTTGTAAATATATTTTCACCCTTTTCCACTACTCTCCTTATCTTAGAGTCTTTTAAATGATAAGGTTTTTCTTTGTTTTGCTGTTTGCACGTGTGTGTACATGGGTGTATATCTCTAAATGTGAATGTATGTTTGCATGCATGCATGCATGCATGCATGCATGGTCCATGTGTGGATATGGAGGCCAGAGGCTAGCTTCAGTGTCCTTCCTCTTCCAGCACCACTCACCATGTATTTGGCTTGTTTGTTTTCTGTTTCTTGCTTGCAACTCCTCAGTCAGGCTCTGATAACTGGGCAGCGAGTCTCAGGGATCTATCTGCCTGTCTGGATCCCCGGCGTTGGGATTACCAGCACCAGCCACCACACTGAGCTTTTCATGTGGGGTCTGGGGCTCTAACTCAGGTCCTCACATCTGTATCTACTATGCTGTCTCCCCAGCCCCTAAATGGCAAAGCTTTTAGTTATTAAAGTACAATTTGCCATTTTCACTCTACAGATCATGTTCACCTGCATGTGGAGGAGCTTTGTCAATCCAAGATAACAGAGATTTCATTCATGTTTTGTTCCAGAAGACTTTTCATTTCAGCTTAAACTACAATGAATTTTGAGTTAATTTTTGTGTATAATATGAGGCAAAGGTTCGAATTCATTTATCTTATGCATACAAATATCCAATTATCCAACCAAAGCCGTGAAAGGACTATTTTTAACCTCTGAATTATCTTCACACCATCATCAAAAACCGGTTGACTGGGCTGCAGTGAAGCTCAGGGCTAAGAGCGCTTCCCCAGCATCTCACAAGGCCTTGGGTCCATCACCGTTGCTATAAGGCATAGCAGCTAATCCTTCTGAAAGGCTGTGCTGCCTTCCAGAACACATGCCCTTTGACCTCTGTGCTGCCTCCTGATCTCAGCCATGTCAACTCTGTTAGGACTCAGTATAAGACTTCAAGACACGTGCCCTAGAACTTTGCTTTATTTTTGTAGTTCTAGTCTCCTATTATATATATGAAGGTGTATGTATTCACTTCTATCTAAAAGCCTTTTGAGATCTGAGAGGGATTGGGTTAGTTCATAGGAGGATTTGAGGGGCTCTAGTTCTCAGAATGCTGAGTCTTTAGATCCATGGACATGAAATGTCTCTTTTTGTTTCTGAAAGAAGTAACTGGTAGGGGCTAGAGAGATGACTCAGTGGTTAAGACCCTGGCTGCTCTTTCAGAGGATGGGAGTTTAGTTCCCAGCATTCATTTCTTGTGGCCTGTAACTAAGGTCCAGGGATCTGATACCTTCCTCTGAACTCGGAGAGCATCTGTACATATTTGTACATAACCACATGCACACATACACACGCACACACACAATTAAAAAATGAAATAAATGAAAAAGAAATACTTTATAGATTTGATTATACAAACACAGGCCTTTTAGTTACATTTGCTTCCAAGTACTTATGACTTGGGGGCTATTATAAATGAAATTGTTCGGTTGATTTTATTTTTCATTTATTTGTTGCTAGTTAACAAAACAACAATTGATTTTTGTATGTTTATCTTGAATCCTCTGAACTCTTGAATAAAACATGAGCAAAAAAATTACAGAGGAATTAAAACATTTTTCAGACTGTCATAATAATAAAAATACAACAAATTTGGTGCTTATGAAGCAAGGATACAATAGTACTTTTTGGAACATTTACTATCTTAAATGCTAATATTAAAAGCAAAGAAAATTTAAAACTTGAGCTTCTAAATTCAACCCTAAGAAACTAGAAAACGAAGAGAAAATTGAACCTTAAGTCCACAGAGAATGCAAATAACAAACAGGGGGCATTTCTAACTGGAAAACAAGTGATAAAAATAATTAGAAGTGAAGTTATTTAAAATGTTTAATTATTATTTTTTAATTTTTTGTGGATGAGTGTATTCCACCCATGTTCTGCAATGCCTTAGAGGTCAGAAGAGGGCATCACATCTCCTGGAACTGAGTTATGGACAGTTGTTAGCTGCCATATGGGTGTTGGGAATCAAACCCCAGTCCTCTGCAAAAGCACCCAGTGCTCTTAACTGCTGAGCCATCTCTCCAGCCCCCAACTCAAGTTCTTATATTTGAAACAAGGTTTCACATTTCCCAGCTGGCCTCCTACTCACCAGGTAGCCATGGATGACCTTAACATCTGAGCTTCCTGTTACTGTGAGAGTTACAAGCTTGCACTGCCACAGCCAGTTTACGTGGTGCTAGGGGTCAAACTCAGGGCCTAGAAATGCCAGGAAAACACACTATAGTACAAACTGTAGCCCCAGAGCTCAAATTTCTTTTTCAAATGTTAGTAAATAGTTTCAATGTGTAGTAATAAGACTAACCAAGAAATAAAGAAAACACAAATTGTGTTCATGTGATGAACACAAGAATGAATTTTGCCACATATCCTACTAACAGTAAAGTTATGTCCTAGAATATTGTGTGCTCAAGACCAATACTTTACACTGATGACTTCAGCACAACACAAAAATGTCTGCGAAAAGGCAACTTAAAAACGGACCTAAACTAAAGGAAAAAGGGAAAAAAACAGAAAATGATAGTCAATATCCTTATGAAACATAAACAAATTACTCTTAACAATTAATTACTCAGTTGAATCTAGAAATATCTAAACATGAAATCTGCTACAGAAATGCAAGGTTAGTTTAACACTCAGAAAATTAGCGTTAGCAGAATGAGATTGTGCTGATCAGAATAAATGCAGAAGATGTGTGGCTAAATTCAACATTCATTTATAATGCACAGAAACTCAGACTCAGAGGGATAAATATATATGTAAATGCAACTTAAAATGAAGTGGGATCTACTCCATATGTATAAGAATGGTTACAATTAAAATACTCATAACACCAAATATTTGTAAAGATTGAATGTACAAGTGCAACTGCTACTCTGTAAAATAGTTTGCAAATTTTTAAAATAGTCAAACATGTTTCTACTCTGTTACTAGTAGATCCATTCAGAGAGAATGAAAATGCATGTTTATATGAAACCCGTGTAAGGATCTAACTAGAAGGGCTAGAGAGTTGGCTCAAAGGTAAAGAGCACTGGTTACTCTTACAGAGGACTGGGTTTTGTTTCCAGCACCTACATGTCAGCTCACAACCATCCATAACGCCAGTTCCAAGGTATACAATCCCAGCTTCTGGCCTCAGTGGGCACTGCATGAGTTGGGTTCACTTACATATACATAGGTAAAACATTCATAGATATGAAAATTAACTTTAACAATGTATGTAGAAACTAAACATTAACCAAAGCTGGAAACCATACAAATATTTGTCAACACAGATCACAGTGTGTTTCCCTTTCTGCTTCCTGTTCTGAAGGTGCAGGTTGGAGTCCTTGTTTTCCAGGTGTGGGTGAATTTAGAGCTGGGGGACCCTCATCAGGAGCCAGCGGAGTAGTTCAAATCTTGATCTGTACTACGACTACATGAGTCTTTACCAAATTACCATTTTCCTTATATTATTCCCCAGACTGTAAGTTTACCTGTACATATTTACTTTAAAAATCATTAAAGTGTTATAAAGAATATTTGTGAATAAACAAAGAATGTTAAACAGCTCATGTGTAGGCTTAGAAATAAATTTAAAATAGCTAAACAATAACAAAAAGTGATATGAACCTTAGAGATATATTTGAACAGGGAAGAAATAACCCAAATGCAGCTTCCAGTGTTAAAGAGATGGAGACTTTATTAGAAGTGTTGAAAGGCAACATTAACAGCAGAGTGTAATTCAACTTTAGGAAAAAAGAACTTGACCACCTCTGAAGACAGAGAGTTCAGAGGGCATGGCGCTGTGTAGCAGGAGCCTCCCACAGGACAAGCACAGCCGGGTCCCACTTATTGTAGAACCTAAGTGAGTCAACTTGAAGGAACAGACTAATGGTATAGTGGAGGCTGGGGCTGGAAGATAAAGATATGCGAGGTGCCTGCCCTACACGTAGGAAGCTTGCGACATGCGATGAATCTGTTACAGTGACCAGCCTTACAACATGCATAGTATGAGAGGCTGGGGAGCTGGCTGAGAGGTTCAGAGCACTTGCAGAGGACTCAGGTTCAGGTTCTAGCACCACATGGCAGCTAACAACCGCCTGGCCTCCATGGACACCAGGCACACAGGTGGTGCACATGCATACATGCAGGCAAAACATATAGACAAAATAAAAAATACATTGTATGACAGTCTCAAAGAACTAATAAAATTAATAAAAACATCCTTGTTCTTATTGCAGTAAAAAGGGGAGAAAGTAAAGATTGACGTAAATGGTAACAGCAGAGAAGGCATGGCTTCTCTATGTTCAGACCTTCCTGTAATCCTCATAGAAAACCTGCAATCTTTTAAAAATATTTTATTTTTATTTTATGTGTATGAGCATATTGCCTGCATGTACGTAAGTACACCCATGTTGTGCAATGCCCTCATAGGTCAAAAGAGAGTGTTGGATCCCCTGGAACTGGAGTTACAGACACCTGTCAGCTGCCATGTGGGTGCTGGGAACCAAACCCAGGTCTTCTGCACGAATAGCCAGTGCTCTTAATTGCTGAGCCATCTCTCCAGCCCCCCAAATCTGCACTCTTTAATATGATTTTATTTTAAGGTCTTGTTACAGAGGACTGTGACTGCAAGTAATTCTTCTAAAGTCATGTAGCTGGAAACTTTGGGAAATAGCATTTGAACCTGAGCAATCGTCTTCTAACATTATGCTGTTTCTATGATGCTGGGCATCGAACCCAGGACCTTGTAAATGTGAACGAGTGGTCTTCTGCTGAACTGCAATCTAGCCCCAGCTCTGTGCTTTTAATCACCATTCAAAGTGCCCTCTGAGTGACATAATAAGGAAATTTCCTTTAAGAAATAAAGACAGAAGATTTATGAGCTCTCCAGTCATATGTATTTGGCTATCTTTACAATGCCACCTGTGAATTCCTTTCCATTGAGAGGGCTCTAAGCCCAATTATAGCTGTTGAATACCCCCTAGATAAAAGTGCCCCTACTGCAGCAATAGAGAGATGCCCAGCCCCAAGTGACACAACTACGACTAAGATGGAACCTCTACACTTAAGACTCCTGGAAACGCAGTGGAATGGGGCAGAGAGAGAATACTATTATATTGCTTAACTCTCACCAGCCAAGCTTCCTCATACAACAGAATCCAATGCACACAGAAGGCCACAACTGGCTGCATTTTAGAGAATAAGAGACTATAGAGTGTCTGTCTCTAGATAAGACTCCTGTGTTAAACCTTACCCACCCACAGCTCAGGGGTCATTGAGGAAGAAGAGGCAAAACGATTGTAAGAGCTAGGGTTGGTGCATGAACCTAAGGAAACCGAGGCTTTCAGGCCTCTGGGAACTTGTTCATGGACTTTCAACTATGGTGACTCATGCCAACTCAATAGGACAAAAATTCAACCTAGAATGGGGGAAAGGGGCAGCAGGCCCCAACCCTAACCAAGGAACTACTGACAACTGATTACTGTGGGGTGAGGGGAAAGTAGATCTTTAAGGTAGCGACTAGGTAGGCTGACTAGACTCCAGTGGATGAACTTACACCAAGGGACATCTGGATACAAATGCTTGACCAGGTAGCACTCAACATATATGACAGAATACCTGAAATCTGGTGGGGGGGGGCAGCTATGAGGAGAGGGGAGTGGGAAGGAGTCCAAATTTGATTTATATGTATGATATGAAATGCACAAAATCTCAGAAAAGGGGGGAAAGACAAAAGAAGACAAGGGAGAAGCAGACACAGTTGAAGAGATGATTTGCATAATTAAAAGAACAAGATCCAGCTCGATGTATGGAAACAGGAGAAAACAAAGAAAAACCACAGCGAGGGCCATGCTCCTGACAACTTCAGTGCAGTTCCATGAGATGGCAAGGCCACACCAGCCAGAAACAAGGACAAAAAGATGAACCATGTGACTCTCCCCCACCTCCCTGACAACCGCCCATTCTCCCTGCCTGGATTCAGTGACTGAATACCAGGCTTCCCACATGGTGACTCCCCCCCTCCCCACAACTCCCCCACTCTCCCTGCCTGGATTCAGTGACTGAATACCAGGCTTCCCACATGGTGAGTCCTCCCCCCTCCCTGACAACCCCCCACTCTCCCTGCAGGATTCAGTGACTGAATACCAGGCTTCCCACATGGTGAGTCCCGCTGATTTGGCCAGTTCAGGGCTAGAGCAGGGGATGGAAAATGGAGGGGTTGCCTCACTCTTCTCTCCACTCATTAACATCCTTCCTGGGGTCCTCATGGACAGCAGGTGGCACAGGGCCTTGCACTGGTGCCTTGTCCCATTGGCCTCTGTTCCTGAAGCCTGCAGCCACCTGGACCACTTTCCTAGGCCACCTTCTTTGAGACTGACACAATGCTTGCTGGTATCCTTTTGAGTTAGGACTCTGAAGGGACTTGGCCAGTGTACCTTCCTGGACATCCTGAACCCTGTGCTCAGAGTCCACTTAGTCCCAGATCACCCTGCACAGCTTGTCCCCAAGATGTGAAAGCTCAGGAAGATGATGGCATGGGAACAGTGCTTCACGTAGGACTGGCTCAGCACCCTATGTCCACACCACTGATGGTGTAGAGACCTTACTCTTCAACAAGGATTAGGACATCCTGTAAATAGGTCGCTGAAGACACAGTGTCTACCAGCGGGGCAGGCTTTGTGCTGTCCTTGGCTTCACTTGATCATTATGAATACTCTTGAGTGCAAGTGCCTGCTTCTGTTTGACCACAGGTGCCTATGGCTACTGCGGTCTACAGAGTGAGTTCCAGGACAGCTGGGGCTATAGGGAGACCCTGTATTGAAAACACCAAAAAAATAAAAAATAAAAAAAGAAAGTGGCTACTGGATCCCAAGTCTCTATAAATAACACACTGAAAGCCGACTGCCTGGGCTGTGTTTGGGGAGCCTCTTCAACTGCCAGTGATAAAAAAAAAAAAAAAAAAAAAAAAAAAAAAAAAAAAAAAAAAAAAAAAAAAAAAAAAAAAAAAAAAAAAAAAACCTGGCTGGTCTCTGTCACAGCAATCCCTTGGCATCAGTGGCAGCCATTTACACAGCTCAGGCTGTTTGGGATCCATCCATCCTGTCTCTTGGAGATTGGTCTTACGATATTCTCCCATGCAGTGCTCTAAACTTTACCCCCAAGCCTTCTCAGCAGGCGATGTGCTCATGATACTTAAGGAGACACCCCCCCACACACACACACACACACTTTCTGGTATTGAATGCAGAATGGAGTTAAGTCCATTTGGAGATGAGGTCACCAAACAACTTGCTGCTGACACATAGGTGAAATCTCCATCCCTGTAGCTGCACAGGCTGAGATAAATCTCCACCTACTTCTCCCAGGAGCAAAAGAGTAAAGGAAGCTGTGCACCTACCTGGGGGACACAGAGACCATCCCTGTGGCCGAGACACATGGGGCAAGGCCTCTTCCAGTTGGCCTGTCCTCTGACTATTTGGCCAGAAGCCTGTGTAAGGTCTCAGGATTAGTTTAAATCCAAACCGGAGTGGCCACTGTTCACAGCTACTGTTCTAGAAGTGATGAGAAATGAACGAGGTCAGCAGATGCCATGCTGAACCTGGGTAAAGTATTTTGTCCTTGATTTCCGTGTGAGAACACAGAGAAAGCACATTTGATGTCTTTCCTCAGGTCATCCAGCTAGACAAGGGAACTGGAAGCCAAAATAACAAGACAGCTCCTAATGTTCAGAGCCCCCAAAGGACATTGTTCAAAATAACAGATGTCATAGTTTGGATTAAGAATTAGGTCAGTGCAGACACTCACACCTGGTCAAAGTGCTGAGAGTAAGTGACTTCAGCCCCAAATGGGATGTCTACGTCTAAAGGACAGGGAGCACTGAAGAAGAGGGGGTGACAGGTTGGAAGAGGCAGGGGTGCGTGAAGTGCTGTCTTTGGGACACGACGTGGCCACTGCACTAATGAATGCACAGCAGTTGTGGCTCCTGCACAAGACCTGGCCCCAAACCAGACATGAACATAGGAGGGAGCTGGTTGGGAAAAGAAAGAGGTCACCAGAGGTGGAAGGTGAGACAGAATTAATTGGGGGTAAACATGGTTGTAATGCATTATGTATGAAGCTGACAAAAAGAAAAGGAAAATGTAAAGGACAATGTAAAGTGCATCCAGTGTGCCTGTTCAGGTCACCTCTGAAAACAGGAAGAGAGGCAGAGTGCAGGTAAGGACTGGGGCAGCCCAGCTCACACCCTGCTCCGTGGCATCCCCTCAGGATGGGCTGTTCCATTGTCTCCACACCAGAGTTAGAAACCCAAAACAGACAGGGTGTCACTTTTGGGGTCAGGTCCTGTCCTCCCCCCTTGTTTCTCCTCACTCGCTCTGAGCGAAGCACAGCCACCTTACAGACTGTGCTATGGGGAGACCCGGTTTCTACAAACAGAGGGAAGACTGGTGAAAAGCACTCTCTCCTCTTCCTCCTCTCTCTCTCTCTCTCTCTCTCCCTCCCTCCCTCCCTCCCTCTCTCTCTCCTTGGCTTTCCCAACCTCTCCTCCTAACATAGTTGTCTTATTCTGTGGCAGATTAGTATTTCATCTTTACATCATCATAAATATGTAAATAGCCTTCATGCCCTGAATACATAGTGCCCTGTGATTACCTTGCCTTTAATGAGCTTGTTTTCCTGGGGGTTAACTGTGACTCCTTGAAGCCTGTGCTTTAGCTTTTACTATCACTGGTAGAGCCCAGATGCCCCAGGTGGCAGGTGTGATGTCAGCTCCAGGTCGTGTGCTTCACTTTCCCCTGGGTTTGTTGTTCTTGGACCCTGGACTTCCTGCTCAGCCCAAGCAGGCCCCTCCCCAGCTGCTGCAGGCTGCCATCACCCTCATCCCAGAGCCTTCCTGGTTGAAGCCACCATCTCTTGAAGCAATGTCGTTTATGGTATGTTTTGCTGACTTATGTATTATCTTCCAAAATAGGTAACATGCACCTCTGATTTGCATTCTTCCTTCAAGCATGAGTGAATGCTGGGCTGGGTATAAAATGCTAGACAAGAAATATTTTCCACTAGGAATTTTGAGACTTTACCTACCTTCCATGTATTGTTTTGGGGAAGCTCAGCACCCATCAGAACTCCTGATGCTTTAAGTGAACCTGACTTCTTCCTCTGAAAAAGTATTCTTCCTCAGCTTTGAAACTGACAAATGATATCAGCTTGGGAGCTGATAATCAATTATACCAGATAGTCTGAGGGTCTCCTCAATTTATTCAACAAGAGTTTACCTAAGCTCTCCTATGCATCAAGCCCTTTCTAGGCTCTGGTACAAGCAGAATGGTTCACTGTGTATCTACCTTCTAGTAGGAATGAAGAAAATCAATATTAAACACAACAAGTAGGTAAATGGCATGGTAAGTTAAAAGCAGATGTATTCTATAAACTGCAGGGAAAGTAGAAGAAAACACCAGAGACAGGGTAAGGGGAGGCTGCACTTTGAGGCAAGAAGAGGGGTTCAGAAAGGCTGGAACTGCTCACTCCACAGAGAAGTCTCTGCACCACAATGACAAATCAGCAGAGACCGGGGCTCCTCACAGTGCTGGAGGCTGAGGCTTGGCATCGAGGTGCTGAGAGTTCAGTTTCAGATGAAGACCCACATCCTGGCTCCTGGGGACCAGACATCACTGGGTTCTGATGTAGAAGACAGAGAAGGTCAGCACTCTGTCATCTCAAGGACATGCCTGCTGCTGGGAGGCTCCATCCTCCTGACCTCTCTTCAAGGCCTTAGTTGATGACAAACAGCATCACAGAGAAGGTTGGGGCCTCAGCATATGCATGGAAGGGGGCTCTTCAGTCCCCAGCAGGCCATGAGGTGTGTGTGATAGAGAAGCTGGTGGGGAGAGACAAAATGCGAGCAGGGGCCCAAAACAAGCTGCAGCAGAAGACCCCGGAGCCAACGAGGAGCTTCCGCAAGATAGGGACCCGCTTAGCCTCCCTTTCTCCTTCCTCTGGCTCAGCTCCATTTTATTGTGACAAAGCTTTTATTTGTCATATCCATGAGGCTGTGAATGGGATGGAGCCAAAGGAGCAGGTTAAGTTTCCATATTTAACCAGAAGGCGTTTTTCATTCCTCAGGGAATCTGCTGCCTTAGGGAGCCCCTTGCTCATCCATGAAGCATGGAAGGAAGCATGTGGTGGAAACATGGAAACCCTACCCCTCCAGGGCACGCAGTCCCAACCTTTCATCAGGGATTCTCCAAGATGCAGTAGAGCAGCTGGAGAGATAATTCAGTTGTTAAGATCACTGGCTACTCTTGCAGAAGACCAGAGTCAGTTACCCAGTATACACCTGGCAGCTAACAACCATCCATAACTCCAGTTCCAGGAATCCAAAGCCCTTTTCTGGCTTCTTCACGCATTGTATTCACTTATACACTTGCAGTTAAAACAGTTGTACACAAAAATAAAAATAAAAATAAAAATAAAATAAAATAAATCAAAAAGCACTAGAGTTCAGAAGCCTGTGTCCAGGCTGATGGAGTCAGCTGTCCTGGGGTCTGACAGTGCATATTTCATCTTGGCAATAAGCATCAGTGTGGGAGCGATCCATACCCAGGGCTGCCCAAAGCCTTTCACCTGCGCTTCCATCCCTGTACCATGAATCCATTGGCATTAGCATGAAACAAAACATTACCACTAGCAAGGTCACTTGTGGATGCTGAAGTTCCTTCATTGCTTGCAACACCAGAGTAATGAAAAGACTCTCTTCCCAAATCACATTCTAGGGATGGCTGCTGATAGTGTAAGAACTCCTGTTCATTAACCTGAGGCTCACTATTATAGGTGCTGAAGGGGCTCTGCAGGGGAACTTCAGATCTCAGCCTTGTTTTCTTGAATTATGGAAAATTAACACACTCTGCCTTTGTTTCCTAAGGTGGTCACGTTGTCTCTCCTAGAGGGACAGAAAATGGGAGAGAAGAGGTGGAGCGGGGAGTGAGGTATGCACCTCACTCTGCTCTCCACAGCATCCGCAGGAGTATCCATGCATAAAAAATAGAAACGTGAGACATTTATATATGAAACGTGTGCTTTTGATTTGAGCCCTGGAGTGCAATGTTATAAGTAGCTGTTAATTTGAGTCTGTTTACTAAAAATTTAATGCCTGTAAAAAAACCTGTTTGAATCACCACGAATGGAATAATAATCTACAGAAAAAGGGACAGAATGACAGCAGCAATTTGGGATGAAGTAAGAAGGAGGTCGAGCTGGTGTCTGGTCCAGCAGCATCTCTTAATGCCCAGAAGCTGGCCACCCAGAGGCCTCCAGCCCAGCGGACATCAATTAGAGAAAGCCCCCTGACCTCAACCTGATGCGTCTTGGAAATCTCTTCTTCCCTGTTCTGAAAGTCATTGTCATTTGTAACATGTAAACCTTAAATGTATGTTCTTAACTCACCTGATGAGAGAGGCTGATTATCATGGAGATTATTTCATCGTAAGATTTTGTTGCTTTCTGCTTGGCAAAATGAAAACCATATCCTAGGAGAAGGAGAGGAAACCCAACGAAGTCATTACGTGTAAGCAGCACAGAGCAGAAACTAACAAACGACTGCGTCCCTGGTAATGATGTCCCTAGAGAACCGCACTGTGGGTACAGTGGGGACCTTTGATCCCAGAGCTTCAGCTGAGCACAGATGCAGGGTACCTTTCCTGTTTTGTTGATTACTCAAAACAACCCCCCACTTCCTCTCCCCTCCTGTCTTCCTCTTGCTTCAGCCATTTTCATTTCTTGTTTGTTTTCAAGGTGTAATAATGTGAGGGTCAAAAGAACGAGGAGAGCCGGCCTCGTGATCCCCAGCACCCAGGGGCAGTGCGGTGACCATGGGAATTCTCCATACTGGCCTCTTATTCTATGGAGCCCCAAGGAAGCCAGGGTGTCAAGGAGGACATGGTTATGCAGTTTTCCAAGGCTGTGGAGCAGTCAAGGTTGCTGGGCAGGCGTTGGGCACAGCTGCTACACGTTCATTTCTACACTTAGTTGCTGTCTCACTTCACTAGATATTTGTCAGAGGAGAAGCACAATCCTTGATCCACATGCTTTCAGGCTGTCTAGGACCATTCTCCCTGGTGGCCAGAGACAAAGACCCAGCCAACCTCCATGGGTCAGCAGGTGGCTCTCTGTGCAGGGCGTGGCAGCTCCTTCTGATGCCAGCAGTTTTTAGGCTGAGGCTGGGGCTAATCTGACATTCCACATGCTGTCTGCCCACTCGTCCTCTCTCTGAAGTGGACTTCCCAGCACCCAGGATTTCCCACGTCCTGGGCTCCATGTGTAGGTCGGGGATGTGCTCAGGGTGGCCTTCTGCTGTCTTGTCTCTCCTGGAACTTGTCACTGGGTCTAGTCCTGGGACCTTTGCATTCTCCTTAAAATGACCACATGAGGCCAGCATGGCCCAGGACAACAGGCTAACAGAATTTATCATCTCAGAAACACCCAGACCTCCCCACAGTTCTGGAATATGCTATCAACAGCCAATTGGAGAGCTGAGCAGGAGCTGACCAAGAGCTATCATGGAACCAAAAGCCCTCAGGCAGAATCTAACCATGGAACAGCCACAGAGACAAAGGCAGTCTAAGAGAATTTACTGACCATCGGCACAGTGATTCTGAGCCTCCTCATTGGCTGCCATTGTGTCCCTGAAAGTCCCTTACCTCAGGGCCTTAACATGGAACTTTCATTGATGTGTTTCTAGGGTTTATAGATGTGACTCTGGGATTCACTGGAATCGCAGCTGCCTCCATGTAACAGCTATAGTGCCTGGTACATGACAATCACTCAGCAGATGAATGGACAAATAAAAGCACAAAACTTAGTGGAAGGCAGCAGCGTCCCTCTGCTCTGACCCCGTGGTCTGGGCCACTCTGTTGCCTACACCGCAGCCCTTGAAGCCGCTGTGAATCACTCCGGCCACACACTTCCAGTTCCGTATGTATTGAATTTGTTGTCTGTGATGCTTTCACTCACACACACAAAAGCCTCTATAATGTGGGTCAAACTCTTGAGCTATTTTGCAAGGCCTGAAATAAATAGGGAACAAGACTTGTATTCCGAGGCCACCTTTACCTCACCATTGTACTTTTGATGGCCACATGGTGACTGTAGCTTCAGAGCTGGGCCTTTCCTTTCACAAATATGTACAGGAATTAAAAGAAAATAGGAAAGCAATAAAAAGACACTGCTCACTTCTGATGTGCATGGAGTTGAGCAGTGAGCTCAAGAGCAGTCAAGACCAGCTGGGCCTGGGATGCTGGGGTGCTCGCTGCTTGGGATAGGCTGTGGCGGACGCTCACAGCATAGGTGCAGGGCAGGGCTCTCCATCGAGGCTTCCAGTCTGGTGGGGGGGGTCAACACTTTCCAATCGGTTGGCCACCCTGCCCCCTCCGCGTACATCTTTTCGTCCTTCTCTGTAGTCCAGGCAGGCATTTTCCCAGCCTGCCTGGTGCAGGAAGACAGTTCGCCAGTTGTTGGTCTTGAGCAGCCTCTCAGAAGGAAAATGGGGGCTTGAAATGATAGTTTCCAACACTTTCTGTTTCAGAATTTAGAATGGGGCTCAGCCCCTGTACTGGTCTTGTGACTCCTTTCTTTAATGCGAAGGAGTGGTAAGGACTAGTGGTGGATTTCATCCTTTGTGTTCATCTATCCAAGCCCAGATCCAGGAGGGCCAGGCTGTGCTCAGTGCAGCAGACAAGCCTATCCATCCCCGTGGCTCCCTGGAGCAGGGTGTAGACTCAGGGAAGCTGTTTCTTGGAACTCAGCTTTTGACAAAGCTATCACAGCTGCTAGCTCTGCACATCTCTGTGCCTTGGTATCCTCGCTGTTTCCCTGGAGACTCAGCATCTGAGGCTTTGATGAGGTCAGAGTGGACAGGTACTCAAGGCCCTGGGTATTGGGCCATCCCATGGTGCTTCCTCGGCAGCCTCAACTGCTGCCCTGTGCTGTTTTCCTCGTGGTGATCTTTCCCTGAGTATCTGGGGGTCTCGCACCATTGTTAGCCCCATATGATTAATTGGTCAGCACTAAAAAATCTCTAGTCTGTCTGTTGAAGGACCCACCTTTCCGGTTTCATGGTCAATCACCTGGTCGTAAGACCACCCCTAGGAAGGCAGGACCACCTTAAGTTATGCTAAAGAGATGGGCAGAATACTCAGTCCGTTAATGAGCTAGTGAACCTTCCTGCCTGGGGTCCCACCTCCCAGTCCAGTGCTTCTGGATCCCACCACAGACAAGCAGGTCTCACCAAGTCTGGCTACTTTCCTCAATTCTTCAATCTCTCCTTTACTTCTTATCCATTCCTTAAACATGCTTTCTTCAACACTTTGGGCTCCCTACCATCTTGTATTTCTTTACTTTTCTCTAAAGCTTCCCTTTCCCTGCCATGTGGCTGCTAGTCAGCCACGTGTCTGACCTCCATGTGTGCTCTAAGCCTGCATGGCCTCATGGCTTTTTCTCCTTCTCCTCTCTATTCCCCTTCTCAAGGCAGCTGCCAAGATTCCCAGCTCACCTGCTCTGAGGATTTTTTCTTAAAATTCTAATAAAACTGTCCTAAAGCTTTCTGTTTGGGTCCACTCTTTTTTTAAATTTTTAAAATTTATTTATTTATTATTATTATTATTATGTTTTGTGTGTATGAATGTACTGTCTACATGTAGGTTGGTGCAACTGTGTCATGCAATGCTTTGGAGGTCAGAAGAGGGCGTCAGATTCCTCTGGACCTGGAGTTAAAGATGGATCTTAGACTCCATGTGGGTTCTGGGAATCAAATCCAGGTCCTCTGCAAGAGTAGTCAGTGCTCTTAACTGCCATCTCTCCAGCCCCCTCTGGGTCCATTCTTAAACATTTTTATTTTTTTTTATTAATTTTATTTATTTCTGTATGTGTACGAATGTACTGTCTGCATGCAAGTCTGTGCACCCGTGTCGTGCAATGCCACGGAGGTCAGAAGTGGGTGTCAGATTCCCCTGGAGCTGGAGTTCTCCTGGAATTGGAGTTTCAGACGGTTCTCAGCCGCCATGTGGGTGCTGGGGATCGAACCTGGGTCCTCTGCAAGAGCGGGGCGCTCTTAACCGCTAGGCCATCTCTCCAGCCCCCATTCTTAAACATTTTTATGAATGAGACTGTATTAGTCAGGGTTCTCTAAAGAAACAGAAGTAATAGGATGAATATATAGCTATATACAATTTATTGATTTGCTCACATGACAGAGTTCAAGGACCCCAACAGTAGACGTGCCGCACTGGAGAGGCTGAGAATCCAGAGAACTGCTCAGTCCGCAAGACTGGATATCTCAGTAGTCCCAATCTGGTGCTGAAGGCCCGATGGATTCTAGGAGAACTGCCGGTCTCAGTACATGCTGGGATCCGAAGGGTTGATCACAGCAGCAAGACAAACTCACCAGATGAGAGAGGCAAGCTGCAGAAAAAAGGGACCAGCTCCCTCTGCCATGGCCTTTTATACTGCCTGCCGGCAGAAGGTAATGCCCACATTTGGGGTGGGCCATCTGGGTTGAGGTGGTCCAATCCAAACATTCTTTTTCTCTTATTTGTTCCTTAGTCCAGTCAAGTTGACACCCAGGATTAACCATCACAGAGACTAACAACCTTCTAGGGGATGCCCTCTCTCGGAGTTTTGCCATTAGAATTACAAATGGTAACCACCACCTGGATAAAATGCACTGCCATCTAGCAGTGGGACATCCTCAGGCATGCAAGAGCAGAGAAGCCATGGAGTTCCCAGGAAGGTGACAGCGAATAAATAGCCTTCCACATCTGGCTGAATACACCTGGTTCCCCAGGCCAGTATAGTTGTTGCCAACCCAGGATGAAGGAACACTAACAGATGAGGAAGGTGCAGGCACATGCCAGGCTGCTTCAGCCCAGGCTGGGAGCACTGAGGCTGCAGGCAGTCTGGAAGGAACAAGGTGAAGAGGAAAGAAGTCAAGGAACTAAACATGTCCGGCACCCCACAATCTTAGTTCCAACTAAACAAAGAGATTGTGGAATGTGGGGCATGTGGTGTCCAAGTGCAGCTGGGACCTGGGGGGGACAGGGACATGGCATTGTGTCTCACAGGCTTGGTGAGCTGCTGGGATGGCAGTGCAGGATCTTCCTAGTGGACAGGAATTGAGTGAATGAGAGCCAGTGTCCTTGGACCCAGTGATGCAGGAGCATAGAGGTAGAGGTCATGGTCAAGGCATGGGTCCCTCATGAGAGAAAAAGAGATTAAATACTTGGGGAAGAGTTAAATTGGGGACCATGGTTTTAGGCCCTACAGCCATCCCTGCACACTTATTCCATGAGCCAGTGCTCAGAGCACAAAGGAAGGAGGAACCAGGAAGGCCCGTGGGAGGCAGGGGCCCACCTGTGGTCGCCATCTGCTGTTTCTCCAGGATGAGCTGAGCACACTGCCAGAAGTGGGAGGAGCTCTCTGTCCTCTGGAAATACATCCACAGGTGCCTGAGCCAGGAGAAACTTCCAAATTTGCCAAAGAACGGCTGCAACTTCCAGGTGACAACGGAACCTGGAACCTGGAGAAATCCTGGTGGGCCCATCGGAGGCTCCTGATACTCAAGTGCACTTTGAGAGCATAAGTGAGGAGGGTCGGAGGGACCGGGAAGTAGGACAGGACATTGCCTTCACCTGCCTCTCCCGTGTCCTCTGCACACCCTGTACAGGCCATTCCCTGCCTAAACATTCATCTCACTTCCCATGAGCCCACAGGAAGAGATGGTGACAATTAATATTTTTATGCAAATGTTTTGTGCCTCGGGGCATACCCTTGCTAAGATTTATGAGCAATGATTAAAAATAACTCATTTAATGTAATCTAACATGGACAAATACGGGAAGACAAGATTAAATTAAATTTCTTCCCCCTAGAAAAAGGACTTTGAAGGTCACTGCCCCCCTCGGAAAGGCAAGTGCTTCCCTCCCTTGATGTTTTGGTGTGGGGCTCAGAAATGGAATTCTGGTGAAGATAAAGGAGCTACTCTACGTTGCCCTGAAATGAAGCCCCAATCTTCCATTCCCTCATGGTCACCTTCCCAGGGCTCTGGGTTCCTCTTGCTCAGAATTGAGTCTGTGCAGTAAGTTTATTTAACCCAGTTGTCTCCCCAGGGCCCAAGTGGCCTCCTTCAAGGAAGGCTGATATTTCAGCCCTGTCATGAAGAATGGACAGAGGGATAGATCAGTAGACCCTGGGTGCTTCCTCAGCTTGCAGACTCCCTCAGGTTCCCAGCCACAACCACCCCCCACCCCCATCACACTCCCCCAGAGCTCCAGCCTAAAGAAGTTACAGACCCAGGATCAGAAGGAGGTTCTCCACCTGTGTAGACCTGGGCCTTCTTGGATGTGAATGTGTGTCCTGTGGTGAGTTGATATTATTTTAAGGCAGAAGCACACAACACAGTGAATGAGGAAGTGGATCTCAGGTGAGGAGCATTGCCATGCAGGGCACATCTATCCATGTTGTGTTTTGACACTGACCTTCCATCAGCGCTCTGCAGTCCCCAGATATCTTTCCATACAGCCCAGGAGTCACCTCCTCACTGTGAGGCTGCAGGCTGTGTCAGGTGTGACACTCATGCACTCCTATGTCGCTCACTCTGATGTCACACACAGCACCCGCCGGCTGTTCTTCAGAAGTTATGAAGAGCCGCTGGGTATGGCTGCCTAGCTGAATCAGGGAAGTCCTGCCTTCCCCGGGCTCCTGCCCGCTCTCATTTCAGGAAGGCACTAGTGGATCTCTGTTCCCAAGAACGTGTTCCAAGTCAGTCCCAGGTGGGTAAGACAGGCAGTCTGCATCCTTACCGTGGAAGACCCAGGCAAAGCCTCACAGGCGGAAGCTGCCATTGCTTCATGACACAGCCACAGTCATCTGTGCACCCCCCCCCAAAAAAAGAAAACAACTTTTGCTCTGCTTTTTTTCATTAGTCTGACCTTCTGTCGGATTTGGGAAACAAGAAGAAAAGAGAGTGCTAATTCTCCCATGACCTTGCCTATGCTGTATCAGTTCACAAACCTAAGGACTCTTGACAAAGCTTATCTGAATAAGTAATAGTGATACCTATGGTTTCACAAAGATGTTCATTCACTCCACAAACACCTCCTGAGCCCTCCTTTTTCTCCGGTGTCCTTACAGGTGCCCGAGGCTCAGCACTGAGTCAGACAGGAATCAATAGCATCTTCATTATGTTTACCTTATTACTGAAAGTGAGGTGCCCACGGCCTCTGCCAGTAACTGTCTGTGATGGGAATAAGGCTGTGTATCATCAGTTGCATGGTAGTGGCTTCAGTAAACAGTAACACTAAAACTTGAAGAGCAGCTTCAAAGAGAAACCACAGACACTTTTAGGGCACCCCTGGAAGGAATGGGGCTGAGCGCTCGGAGGACCGGAGGCGGAGATGGCATTCTGTGGAAAACACAAGCAGCTCTTAATCAAAACATTCCAAAGAATGAGATGAGACATACTTGTTTCCAAATTTTATCACAATATGATTGAGGGGCAGAACCGTTTCCAGCAAGGTCTGGCCGCACCCTGATTCCCACAAGCAGGGGAAAGGCTCTGTCACCTGGAGTGGAGACCACAGATAGAACTAAAGTTTGTTGACTGACCTTGGACTGCAGATGGTACCTGGAACCCGAGGACTGGCTTACTGACATCACAGGGTCTCTATATATTGGAGAGGGACAGGAGGGCACTGTTTCTGCATTTTATAACCTCTGGCCTTGGGGAGGAAAAACAACCTCAAATAATACAGGGGCCCTCAAAATTGTGAAAGTTAGACCTTCCATAGGAGCCAGCCTAGCAGACACCTGGGCTTTACTCAGTGATGCCTAAAGACCTCTAGCCTACAGAACTGTGAAATAAGTCTATGTTTCTGTAAGTTGTTAAGAAAGTGGTCATCAGCCAGGCATGGTGGTGCACACCTTTAATCCCAGAACTCTAGAGGCAGAGGTAGGCAGATCTCTGTGTGAGTTCAAGGCCAGCCTGGTCTACATAGTGAACTCCAGGCCAACTGGGACTAAAGGGAGACATTGTCTCAAAAATACCAAAAAAAAAAAAAAATAGAAAGAAAGAAAGAAGAAATAAAGAAAGAAAGAAGGAAGGAAGGAAGGAAGGAAGGAAGAAAGAAAGAAAGAAAGAAAGAAAGAAAGAAAGAAAGAAAGAAAGAAAGAAAAAAAAGAAAGAAAGAGAAAGAAAGAAAGAAAGAAAGAAAGAAAGAAAGAAAGAAAGAAAGAAAGAAAGAAAGAAAGAAAGAAAGAAAGAAAGAAAGAAAGAAAGAAAGAGAAAGCCGACTAGAGCCACGTGGCTGGGGACCTAACACAAAGGTCAGGCGCTTCATTTCCTGTTTACCATATGCACACAGAGCTCTGTAAGATCAAAGCCTAATTCCTGTGAACGCTCCAAGCGACAGGAGTGCGCTGCATCCCTCAAGGAGAACCGTCCTCCAGGCTTCGTCCCTGAACGCTGCCTAGCATCCTGTCCCTCCTGCCCAGAACACATGGCCACTTACAAGCCTGAGAGCTCAGATGGATGTGTCTGTCTCGCAGTGACCTGGAGAAATGAAAGTCTTCATTGCTCAGGGCCCCGGGCTGGGTCTTCTGCAGCTGTTTTCCTTAGAGAGCCAGCACGGGGTTGAGCTCGCAGTTGCAATTCAGCAGCAATGACCCCCCTGAAAATAACTCTGGCGAAAGTGTCACTTAAGAATCTTTATGATTCTAGTGGTTCATCTGTCTTCCCAACAGGTCGGCTCCTGGCTACCTGTGAAAGAGATTTCTCAGAAAACCTGCTCAAATAAATCACAAATCCCCGTTCTTTCACAACTTAAAGGAACAAAATTTTATGAACGTGAAAGACAAGAGTAGGAAGAGGGACCTTTGTGAAAGGCTCGAGGACACAGGAAGTGACCCCTCACCTCCCCCAGCTCTGCAGCTTTCCCTGCCTAACAGCAGCAGGTGCATTCTGCAGTCCTCTCTCCTTGTGCTTCCTGATCCTGGAGGTCACAGTCAGAAGAAGCAGGATGGATGTGCTTCCCATTTAGAGCATGAGAGAGAGGGGGGATGTTTCTGGAGCTCACCTTCACCTACCTGGAGGCGGGCAGTGTGCACTCCGAACCATCATTTATGGTGAACAAGGCTCTTCGGAGCATTTCTTCATGGTGGGTTGCGAGTGAAGGGAGGGAAAGGGGATGCTGCAAGAGAGAAGCAGCTTGGCCCAGGCCCTGTGGAGGGAGGGAGCCTAAAGGGGAGGGGCAGTATCAGGGGCAGGAAGTGGACAGGGGAATTCTGGGTGTATCTCAGAGCCTGAAGCATGGAAGGGAGGAGCACCACAAACAAGTGGCTCCAACTCTGGCTGGTCCCGCTGTGTCCCCAGGGAAACAGGCCACTGCTCTGTCAGTCAGTCAGGGGCTCCATTCCACCTCTTATTTTTCAGAGCCTCTTTCTTCTGCAAATAAATGACTAATTATAGATCATTTTGCAGATTTCTTCTTTCCTTCGTCTATTAATAAAATGGTAAGTTCTCAAGCTTGAGTCACCCACCATTTGGGAAGGACTCAGAACTTAAGACATCACCCAGCACCAGCCTGGACACCAGGGTGAACCTCTGTCCTGCTTCCTGGAGATGTGACCTTGAGCATCACTTTAAGACAGAGGCATGGAGAACTGTGACTGCATGATATGTGATTTATGTCTCATTAAGTTTCAGCCGTGCCTAGTGATAAATAAGTACCAAGTACCTGCAGCCTCCACACTGCCCTGTGCAAGAAGATTCCAGACTAGAGCTAGGGAGGGGCTGTGTCCAGCACCCAGTTGTAAATAGTGCTGAACTGACAGAGCCTAGGAAGGAGAGTGAGCAACGTGGAGAAAAGGGGCAGAGGGTCCAGGCAGCTTTAGGATGCTGGGGTACCCGCAGCTCCACGGTGGATGCAGATGCCAACCAAGTGTCAAGAGACAGAGAGCAGGGTGCTGAGGAGTGGAGTCAGCAACAAATTCCCCCTCCTTGCTGGATATGGCAGAGGACTGCTGTGCACTGGACTGTGAGGAGCAGACAGTCACCTTGAAGCCAATGAAGGAGAAAATAAGGCAACTCATCTAGAAGCTTCCTGGAGGAAATAAAGAAAGCCACAGGCACGTGGGTGCAGGGGGAGGCCACGGTCTGCACCTCCCTTCTCTGAAATTCCTAGGAACAAAAGTGATTCTGATTTCAAGTTTTCAAATTTTTGGAATTTTTCCTATACATAATGAAACATTTTTGAAGGTAGGAGCCAAGTCTGAATATGAAATTAGTTTGTGTTTAGAGGTGCTTTCTCCCTGTGCCTGAAGGTAACATCTGCAGTGCTTTCAGTGAGCCTTCTGCCATGAGACCTCAGATGTGTATTCTCCCTCCTTGGGAGGGTCTTGGTCCTGTGATGGTTCATCCTCCTCACTACTTGACCAGACTTAGACTAAGCAAGAAAACAGTGTGGGCATGTCTGTGAGGGAGTTTCCAGAGAAGTTTGAGGAGGGAAGACCCAGCCTGAATGTGGGCAGCAGCAGACCAAGAACAGGGGTCCTGTACTGAATAAAAAGAAGAAAGCGAGCTGAGCACCAGTATTCACCTCTCTCTGCTTCCTGACTGTGGATGCCTCACGCTCCTGCCACTGTGCCTTCCCGCCACCATGGATGTGCCCTAGAAACGGAGCCAAAATGAAGCTGTCCTTCCTTAAAGTTGCTTTCGCTGGGGACATTGTCACAGCATCAAAACAGGTAACTAGTTCAGCAATCAAGTTTGGTTTGGGAGCAATTCAGACTGGATATCTCCAGATGTGAAACGAAACACTGCCTTGGGGTCCATGGGAAATAATTCTAACATCTTTTATTTAGAGCTTTCTTTTGCAACAAACATTTCTTACAGAAGAGCAGAGAACTGTGAATATTTTCTTATCAGCTGGTTTTTCTCAAAAGATGGCTGGTCTGATTTAGTGGTGTGGGTGGGAGGGGAGATTTGTTCTGTTTACACTTCTCCTGAAGACCTCTGCCTCGGCACCAGCTATTGAATAGTCCATCCTCTGTCTACTGGGCTGTGAGGTCAAGTCCACTCTGCATATGTGTATATGTCTGCGGATCTGCTTCTGGATCCTCCCTTGCCCTATTTTTTTGCCTTTTCACCATACATCCTGCTGTATAATCTTAATCACAACAAGTTGACATGTCAACCTAATAACCTAGTAACCAGGAGGTAAACAAAAACCACAAAGCAACCAGGTGTGATCTGTCATGTGTCAACCATGCCCTGGGAAGACCTGCAGACATGCAGGTCTCTGTGTCTCTGTGCAGCTATCTGAACTATGTAAAGTTACCGAAGACAAAGGGAAAAGATGTCGCAGCCCCAAGGTGTTATCTCTGTGCTGTGTCTTGCTTGACTTCCCTGGCTTTATCTCTCAGTTGATTACTTCCCCAGTTCAGCTCTATCTAATCGCTGCTCCCATGAGCAACGGGCTCCAGATTCGGTGTGAGATTGTGATTCCTGGAGGTTCCGGGCGGGACTGTGGTAGATCCGCTGACTGCCCATTTGTGTCCTCCAGTGGCCCTTCTCTGTGTAGCTCAGACCTGGCTCCTGTCTGTCTGCTCCCTCATCCTGATGGCTTGTGGCACCCTGCTTTATAATTCTAGATCATAAGCTCATCTTCAGTGAGCATCTGTGGGGATCTCAGCTAGGTTTTTGACCTCCAGGTCTTCTCTGTATCTGATTCTGTTACTCTTTAGGTAAGGTCATCCTCACACATGAGGAGACAACACAGGATCTGTGCAGGTAGGTGCAGACCTGGGCTTGGGTGTCTCCATTTTGTCTTTAGCAGCTCTCTGACTTTGATGTCTCCCTCGTCCATGAGAAGTTATTTTCTTTTTCCCATCCATCCTTCCTGTGCATGCAGAGCCTCCGTTCCAGCATCTTGATGGCCTAGCATGGACCTCCTGCCTCACCTGCTCGCCTCAGCTGTTCATCTCCCCGGACACCTTCTCCTTGGTGTCTGCTCTAGTTTGGTTTCTGTTGCTGGAATAAAACACTGGGCAAAAGCAATTTGAGGTGGGAAGGCTTACACTTCTTGGTCACAGTCCATCACTGAGGGAAGCCAAGGCAGGAACCTGGAGGCAGGAAGTGAAGCAGCAGACACCATGGAGGAATACTGCTTGCTGGCTTGCTTCCCCTGGCTGCTCAGCTACCTGTCCTACATACCTACCAGCCCAGGCCTACCTGCCCATGGATGGCACTGCCCACAGTGGGCTGGGCCCTCCCACATCAATTAACAACCAAGAAAACACACCAAAGACATGGCCACAGGCCAGTCCGATGAAGGAAATTCCTCAACTGAGGTTCCCTCTTCCAGGTGTCTCTAGTTTGTGTTACCAAAATCTAGCCAGCCAGCCCAGTGCCCTTGGCAGTTTGTGATACATTCTAGTGCAAACAAGTACTGTCCATGTTCCTCTGTCATCCAGAAAACACCCCCTGGGTGTTTGCTATGGATCCCCCCCCTCTTATAGGGCACAGTTCCCTCAGTATCAGGAAGATGAGAACAAATCCTTCTCCCAGGTAGTGCTGAGAACTAGGCTGGAAAAGCAAACAGTAGTATGGTGTAGAAGTAGATGAACTCTACCAAGGAGACCCTACCAAGGGCGCTGGCCCTTGAAGCTGTGAGGGGAACCCTGATGGCATTCAAAGGAGAAGCTCAGGCAGCAGCAATGGCAGATTTGTGCCAAGAAGGGAGGGTTATTGGGGTGTCTAGCTCATATTCTGTTCCTAAAACAAAATACCTGAGCCTGGATGACTTGTAAAGAAAGAGGTCATTTAGCTTAAGGTTCAAGGGGATCAAGTACAGAGTGTGGTAAGGTGCTGCTTCAGCCTCTGGTGGAGAAGAAAAGCAGGTGCAGGCAGGAGACCACCAGGTAGCTGACGTCTATTTGTAACAACTCGCAGACCTGACAGCTAGTTCCATCCCCTGACAGTGGGAGCAACCCCGTGTGGACAGCCCAGCTCCCTCACAGTCACCTCCTACAGGCTCTGCCTCCCAGAAGTGGCCATGACAGTGAAGTACTTATGAAAGCTACGTGGCAAGGTATGCTTTGGAGGAGCCAAACACAGACTCCCTTCCCACAGGTTGCCTGGACTCTCCTGGACAGTCTAAGCTGTCATGCCTGCAGGTTGCAGGAGACTGGTGGTGCCTACGCTGGTACTGGAATGGTGAACAGACTCCGCTGCCCAGCTAGAACATGTCTTATCTTTCCTGACAAAACAGCAGAGTGCCAGCCCAGCCATGGGAGCCTGACAGGAGAGAGGCCCCCCCTACTCCCAGGGTCTGCTCCAGACGAGGCTGTGCTCTGTTCACCAGCCCAGTTTCAGGGTACATGCCATCAGCCAAAGCACACCTGGCTTCTCACTAAGCGTAAACTGGGCACCATCACCATCAGCCATCATCTACCCACCCTGCTCTTCCTCCAACACCTGCCCTGAACACTCAGCATAACCAGAAGTGGGCTGGACTAAGCCCTTGCCCTCTGAAGTCCACCCTTCTTACATTTAGTTGGGAAGGACTGTGTGGACCCTGATGTTCTCTTCCTGACTGGGCTGAGCCTCATGAAGGCCTTGGATCTCACCAGGAACTGCAGTTCTGTCTGCCACTGGCCCTGTGTGTCCATCAAATCATGGGTCACTCCTCCTCAAACCTTCCCAGCTGTGCTGTCCTCACCCAGCCCCTGCAAAGGGAGTGTGCATGCTGCTGTCTGGTCTGCCCATCAGCTCTGTGCCCCCAGGAACCTGATATAACCTCCCCATGTGAAATGGGAGAGATGTCCCCAGACTCACAGGATGCCTGGGTGCTTCATGGGGGGGTGCTGCAAATGTGCTAGAAACACCTAAACACAGCTCACAGTGTAGACATTTCCTGCCTCAAGCTCCTCCCCAACCTGTGATTGGAATGCGAGCCGCCTAGGAGACTTTCAACACCCAGTTCTGGATGTGTCCCTGAGGGTGTTTTCAGAAGGATTGGAAGTCCTGGTTTAGGAGAAGAAAGAAGCCACCAGCACAGGCAAGCTCTTCTCTCTGTGTCCTGACCATGGGGGGAGAGGGGAGCAGGGTAGGGAATGAACAGTTTGGCTTCTCTACATCCTTTCAAGACAGACTTGACCCTGGGCTAAACATCCTGAAACCAGCCAAATCAACTTAAGATACTTCTATCCAGTATTTTGTCACAGTAACAAAAAGCTAATGAGCCTGTCACTTGGTTTCTGCTGTTTCTGTGCTTTTCTATGCTTTCTTTCTTAGAGAAGTAACTACAGATTCATGTGCAGCTGTAAATGATGGAGATGTCTTATATACCTTTTAACCAGTTCCATGGGAGATAGTGCCTCAAAAAAAATTATGGTGCAATATCACAACTAGACTCTTAATACAGTCCACCAATCTTACTCAGAGTTCCACAGGTTCACATGCCCACCTGTGGGGGATACAGGGGTCGGTCCTGTATGATTTCATGAGATTTGTCGCCCACATATCCACCACCACAGTCAAGATGTCGTTTGCACCCGCTTCAAGGATAGCTTCAGGATGTTGAATGGAATCCGGAAAGGGAAGGAACCCTCCTTTGCTTGCACCAAAGGTAGGATTGTCCAGGTGGTGCTGCAGTGTGGCAGAAGAAGCTTTTGTGTAGAAGTTTTCTCATGAGTACCAATTCTCCTTTTCAGGAAAATGCAATCGAATGCTGAGTTTTGCAAGAAGTCCCATATTGCTTTCAGAGTTGTTACATTAGCCTTCCAGGGGTGACTGGGGTGGGACGAGGTCACTTTTCTCTGCCAGCATCTGGTAGCATTGTTACCTTTCCTCACTTTGACCAGCTTAGTAGGTATGCGGGGACACCTCAGGGTTGTTCACATCTGCATTTCTCTACTGGCTCATGGTGTGAACACCTCCCACCTATCTGTTGCCTATAATTCCCGCAGTGAGATGTCTTTAATAGCCTTTTATCCCTGGTATTACTAGATTATTTTTAATTATTAAACTTTGGAAAATTACACAGAGTAGGTGATTTGCAAATATTTTCTTCCTTACAGGTTGTCTTTCCATCTTTTTTCATATGCTCACTAGCAAACTAAGAACAACAACAACAAAAATTTTACTTTTACTTGGGGCTGGAGAGATGGCTCAGCAGTTAAGAGCTCTGGCTGCTCTTGCAGAGAACCCAGGTTTGATTTCCAGCACCCACCTGGCAGCTGACAACTGTCTGTAACTCCAGTTCCTTGGGATCTGATGCCCTCTTCTGACCTCTGGCAGCCATTGCTTGACATAGATGGACTTACATACATGAAGGCAGTACAGTCATACACATAAATAAAAATAATTAAAAAAGAAGTTTCTTGCTCTGATTAATACAAACACTCTGGGCATGTCCATAAGGAGGTTCTAGACTGGGTTAATTGACGTGGAGTATCCACCCTCACAGCAAGGTCCCAGACTAAATAACATGGAGAGCTTTCATTTCTTTCTGCTTCCTGACTGTGACACAGTGTAACCAGCTGTCTCCTGCTCCCAGGCCTTCCCTAACATGATGGGCTGGACTGTCCAACTGGGAGCCACAGTAAACCCTTCCTTCCTTAAGGTGCTCCATCAGGTGCTTTGGTCTTGGCAATGAGGAAAAGAACCAGTGTAGGGTTAACTTGGGCTGCTGTGGAGAAGCAGGAGAGGAGGTGGGTGGCGGAGAGGAAGCCTCAGCAGTATACTGGACAACTGTGACTGGCACTGAGGATGCTGCTAATGCAGGCTGTGTGAGCTATGAGGAAGAGACCCTTCAAAACCAGTCCCAGCAGCAGGTGGGATCTGGCTTCCTAACCAGCGGCTGCAGAGCTTGGGTAACAGGAATGGTTTGGTTACCTAGAATGGGCTCATGAACTTAGCTATGAAGTGGAAATTAGAAAATATTCAAGAAAAAAAGAAAAAAAAAATCACAGGATGAAATCTCTGGGATTCACGCTGGGAAAAGGAGGTCAACATTTAAAAAAATAAACGAAGAGAAAACTCTGCCTGTGAATGTTCATTAACTTTCTCCCGACAAAAGGAGAAACTTAAGGAAAGAGGGATCATTTTGGCTCACAGTTTGAGGGTAAAGTCCACCATCATGCAGGAGCAGCCAGAGGAGTGGGAGGCTGTGAGTTATATTGCATCTAGCCAGGAAGGAGAGAGAGAGAGAGAGAGAGAGAGAGAGAGAGAGAGAGAGAGATCACACCATCCAGGACATCACCTGACTCATCTTTTCCCAGCACAGCAGGTGTCTGTGTCCATTGACCCATAAGGAATGCGCTGGCTGTCCATCTGTCCTTGCAGGAACATGCGGTCTTGGAGCATGAGACCCCCCGCTGTGCTGCTCCTCAGTAAATGGTGGACCATGAACTGGGACCATTGAGAACTGAAAAAAGAGTGGCAATAACTCCTGGGAACAGGGCTCCTGATGTGCAGCAAGGTGCGGAGCCACGCCAGCTGTCTGAGCATTCCCAGCCTCCTTCCCGTGGCTCCAGCCTTTTCTCCAGCCCCAGGTCATCCACTGTGATGGGCCCAAAAGCAGAATGAGGGGATGATTGGGAGGAGGCGTGGCTCAGAGAGAACCCACTCTGTTCAGCTCTTGGCCAGCCTGTTCAATACCCAGAGTTGAGGGGACCTGCACAGGATGAACCTGACTCAAAGTCACAGTGACACTGTTACCCATGCCCCAGATCTGAAGGGACACCGTATCTAGCATATGAATGGTCTTAAACTGACCACCAAATCTGTCTGTCAGACTGGTTACTATTTATTATAGAGGAGGAAGAAGGAAAGACAGATGGTGGTCAGGGTGCAGAGCCCACAGGAGAGGCGGGAGATGAGCTTGTGGGGGAAAAGGGAGCAAAGACTCCAATAACCATATATAGAGAGCGGTAAGATGAGAGACATAAAATTGGGTAAGAATTCTCAAATGAGATTCCTGGTGGTGCTGTGCAGTTCAGGGCATATTTCATGATTCTAATACCAACCTGTGCCTGTTTCCTTTCTGTAGGAAGCAGGCTAGAGACCAGCATGGAGACTCATGAATTGGAGCTAGGCCAGCCCCTGTTGTACTCACTTTCTCTTGCTTACGTCTCCTCGCTACTGTTCAGTGTACACAGCTCTCAATGGGGAAATAACCTTCCCTTTGATTTTGAACGGCCTCCAGTCTTTCTGCATCCTGCGCGCTGTGGTGGGAACTTGGTAAGTCATTCACAGAAGAGCCTGGCTCGGTAGATATGGATTTATAGACACAATGTCTATAGATAAAGATTCTCTGGACCCAGAAGGACCATGAAGCAATTTCAGTGCAAAACATGGTCTTTTTTATTAGCCTCATCCATTCATTCATAAGCTACAGTATCGCAACTGTGCAAAGACCCAACCATCCATCCCCTCATTCATTCCAAGGGTGGGTATTGAATATCTATTGTGTGAGGAAGCACATGGCAAGCATTGTGGAGGACGGAGGGGAAAGGAAGCTTGCCTGCTGCTTGGAAGGACCAGAAATGAAGTTTCCACAGCTTAGGAACTTCATCCAGCCAGGCAACCTCTCGGGCATAAAATGAAGATGGAGGTGGGTGATTATGCAAGTCTCGGGGAGGCAGGTTAGAAAACTCGCCCAGCGTTTGAGTTCTAGCTTCCTGGGGCAAATACTAGCCGCCTGGTTAGGAAAAAGTGCTTTCATTCACTGACTTAATCACCCTTGATATATGACCAATGGTTTCTGGATTTTTTGGACTGGGTGATATACCATCTCAGGCACACCTAGGATGGGTGGCTGAGGAGGGGGTGGCTCTGCTCTGCCTATTGCTACCTCCTCCATGGAGAGCTGTTCCTTTTCTTATCTGTTTTCTGCAATTATCAGGTATTGTATTATGTCACTACGAAAGCCTTTGATGTGTTTCTATAAATAAAAGGACCCTAGATTTAAAATATTTTATTTATTGTTTTTATTTTATGTGTAGGAGAGTATTTCCTACATGTATGTAGGTACACGCATGTTGTTAAGTGACCATGGAGGTCAGAGGAGGGTGTTGGATACCCTGGAACTGGAGTTAAGGACAGTTAGCTCCCATGTGGGTGCTGGGAACTGAACCGGGCTCCTCTGTAAGAGCAGCCAGTGCTCTTAACTGCTACGCCACCTCTCCAGACCAAACCCTAGATTTTATGTAGATACTTAAAACCACATACATGCAGCTGACATGGCAAGTAGAAGCCAAAGTTTCCAGAGGATTAAAGGGGTTAACAGAGCAGAGACGGGTCGGGGAGGGTAGCAGGGGGTGGGAGTTCTACTCAAAGCACATCAGATTCTTATGTGGAAATAGTCTTATGCAATCTACTTTAATACAATTAAAAACGAAAATGTGCATTAACATGTAACCCATCATTATATATGACCAAACTAATATAATTTGTGTTTATCTGACTTCAAAGTTCAGTCATGGCCCCTGGCTGCTCGTGGGACTCTTTCTGGATCCATCAGTTTATTTATTTTACTTGCATGTGGGGATAATAGGTTTCCATGTGTGTAGACACACATGTGTTCAGGTGCCCATGGAAATGTGTTCATCTGACTATGGATAACAAAGTTGACATCTGATGCCTGCCTTGACCCTGATCCACTGTACAGTGCCTTCCTTGATCCTGCTCCACTGTCCGGTGCCTTCCTTGATCCTGTTCCACTGTCCAGTGCCTTCCTTGAACCTGCTCCACTGTCCACTGCCTTCCTTGATCCTGCTCCACTGTCCACTGCCTTCCTTGATCCTGCTCCACTGTACAGTGCCTTCCTTGATCCTGCTCCACTGTCCGGTGCCTTCCTTGATCCTGTTCCACTGTCCAGTGCCTTCCTTATTCATGCTCCACTGTCCACTGCCTTCCTTGACCCTGCTCCACTGTCCAGTGCCTTCCTTGACCCTGCTCCACTGTCCAGTGCCTTCCTTGACCCTGCTCCACTGTCCAGTGCCTTCCTTGAACCTGCTCCACTGTCCACTGCCTTCCTTGACCCTGCTCCACTGTCCACTGTCTTCCTTGATCCTGCTCCACTGTCCACTGCCTTCCATGATCCTGCTCCACTGTCCAGTGCCTTCCTTGACCCTGCTCCACTCTCCGGTGCCTTCCTTGACCCTGCTCCACTGTCCAGTGCCTTCCTTGATCCTGCTCCACTGTCCACTGCCTTCCTTGATCCTGCTCCACTGTCCAGTGCCTTCCTTGATCCTGCTCCACTGTCCAGTGCCTTCCTTGATCCTGCTCCACTGTCCGGTGCCTTCCTTGATCCTGCTACACTGTCCAGTGCCTTCCTTTGTCCTGCTCCACTGTCCTGTGCCTTCCTTGACCCTGCTCCATTGTATTTATTGAGGCAGGATCTTGGTCTGAGCCCTGCACTTGGTAATTCCTGAAAGTCCCATTAACCTACTTGCTCCGGGGCTCCCTTACCTCCTGAGTTGAGGGTTTACCGGCAGCCCCACCCCTGTCCAGATTTGAAGTGAATTCTGCGGGTCCACACCCCACTCCTCACACTCCGCCAGCTTGGCTTTATCTGCTGAGCTTCTCCCCAGCCCTCCCGGTAGTCTTCACGCAATCTTCTGGTTTTCACCAAATCACCTGGTGCTTTGGCCACTCAATCTCTTTCCTTTTGCCCAGTGGTCTGTGGGCCCTCTTCTGTCCTGCAGTCATGTTTTTCCTCAAATTTTCTCCACTATCCCATGGGAGAACCAAGCGTTTGAGCTCATCTGGTCACCCAAGCTCTTCTGTTCCTCATCTTTTCTAAGTGGAAGAGAGAGGGAGTTGAGTATTCTCCTATGGAATTCTTTTCCTAAGACTGTTTGTTCGTTTGTTTATTTGTCCTTTTGAGACAGGGTCTCCCTTTAGTTCCAGCTGGCCTGGCGCTAGGCTTGTAGACCAGACTGGGCTTGAACTCACAGAGATCTACCTGCCTCTGCCTCCCAAGTGTTGGGATTAAAGGCGTGTGCCACCACCCCAAGCCGACATTCTTTATTTAAAAGGTCGTGTGACCCCGGGGCATCATCTAGAAGACACACTTGATGGGCACCTGCCTCCAGGGACACCCAGATCTGGCAGAGGATGTGGGTTGTGGCAGCGTGACTCCTCTGCTGGGGTCTGCCACCTCGGTGTCATCTGATGAATTTGTCCATTGATCACCAACACCCTAACCACACAGTGCCTTATGGATGACAAAATAGTGAATTTTAAAATAGAAATGTGTGACTCTTTTGTATTAAACAAGCTATAACTTTTGCCAAATAAAATTCAAAGGGTCCTAACACATATCAGTGGAATCTATAGATTAGTGTCCTTATGCATACATGGGATGCTCTCTGGGCCTTTCTGTTGAAAAAGAAGGTGGATGCCAAGGGGCTTCAGCTCCACCCGTGGCTGAGCTGCTCCTCTTAGATGGGGGTCAGAGAAGCTGCCTGCCTTCAAGGAACAAGGGCAAGACAGGGAAAGCAAATCCTGTAGATATTATGGGATAGATCCCCTTGAAACAGTCTGATTTATCAAAGGATGGAGCATAGACATTTACCCTTGAAGGATAAATTGCATTTTGAAATGATTGCGCTGTAACCGCCCACCCAGAAAGGTTAAAGGGCAGAAGTCTGTGAACTCCAGATAGCTCAGCATTGCCTGGGAACTGGGAGAGGTCAGCCATGGATAGAACACAGCATATTAGCAATCTAATTAATCAACCAATCATTAGGTCTTGAAACCAAACGGGACTCCCTCGGGCAGACCTTAAGAGTGGTCACTGGAGGGTGCAAATATTTAACCATAATACTAAAGAAGCCCATGAGCCCTGCCCTGAACCTCGGCTATTCAAGGTTCTGCCACAAAGGAAAGGTGATCTTCTAGAATCAAGGTTTGCATGGCTGACCTTACAATGAGGACACTGCCCTGGATTGTCTGAGGGATCTGAGGTGATTCAGAAGAGCTTCAATGAAGCAGCAACGGGGGGGGGAGGGTAGAGAAGCATCCACGGGAGAGAGAAATGTTCCCTAGACTCTCCAGAATGGACCCAGCCCTGCCAACACTTGAGACTCCTGTCTGACGTCTGCTTCCAGAACTACCTGAGCAACATGTGTTTTCGATCCCCTGAATCTGTAGTGATTTGTTGTGGTGGTGACTAGCTGTGGGAGACAGGAGTGGAGCAAATCTCAGATTCCATTTTTGGGAAACAAATTGTGTCACGGGACCACTCATGATCCTTCAGCAGCTGTGCATGCTGGGAGCCTGCAGGGGAGCTCACAAGCCAGGAGAACACCCTGGAGAGCCCCCTTTTCCAGAGCCTGCTGGGAAACGGTCACCCACTCCATGACCCCCTTGGCTTTCTGTCAGACCATTCCCAGGGATCCTGTTCCTCTGTTTAGTTTTTAACAGCTGTAGTCAGCACAGACAGGCTGTGGTAACCCCTGACTCCCTGCGATAACCGTGTGCATTCTCCCCTTGTATAGGCGCTCCTGGGCTAAGGAGTCAGAATGCATTGCACAGGGCTGACAGCATCACGGCTGCAAAGCAAGGCACTCAGCCCTCTTGATATGACTGTCGGGAACACTCCTTGGTGTCACCCAGCATTGCAAGTGAGGACACGCTGCACATTGTGAGCCTGGAAAAGGCCAAAATTCCACATCACAGGGTGATTTCTGCTGGTATTTGTTGCCTCACAGCATCATTTAGTCATAATCCCAAACAGCCAAACAAAACAATCCCCTATGTGTGTCTGTATGTGTAATTATGTATATGTATTTGCCTGTATATATTTGTGTATGTGTATGCATGCATATGTATGTATATGCATGTGTATGTATGTGTCTGTTGTGTGTCTACGTTTGTGTGTATGTGTATTTGCTGTATGTATCTATATGCATATATGTGTGTATGGGCGTCTCCTTTGTATATATGTGTATATATTTGCTGTGTGTTCTTTATATGTGTATATGTATGCATGTATATATTTATATATGTGTATGCTGGCATATGTATGTATATAAATGTAAATGTGTGTGTACTTGTGTATATTTGTCGTGTTTGTGCATTGTGCATGTATGTTCATGCATGTAGGTTATATATGTGTGTAAATATATATTGTATGTATGTTTGTGTGCATGTTTGTATGTGTGTATATATATGAATATGTGTGAAATGTATATGTATGTCTGTGTGTATGTGTGCATATATACACATCTATGTACATGCATGTTTATTTGCTCGTGTTTCTCTGTGTGTGTGTGGGGAGAGCTTGCTGACATAGATATACATGTACAAACAGTTGCATCTGTACATGTGGAGATCAGAAGTCATCCTCTGCTGTGGTTCCTCAGACACTGTCCATCTTGGGTTTTGATCTCACCAAGTAGGCTGTGGTGGACGGGCCGTGAGACACAGGTGCCTGCATTGACATCTCTCCAGCACTGAGACTACACATGCAGCAGCTGTGTCTGGATTTTAATGTGGGTTCTGGGGACCAAGTCCAGTCTTTGTGCTTGCTCCATCTCCCAGTCCAATCCCATTCTTCTGTAAGTGGTATTCCTTCATCCACAGATTTGTAAGTGGTATTCCTTCATCCACAGACTTGTAAGTGGTATTCCTTCATCCACAGACTTGTAAGTGGTATTCCTTCATCCACAGACTTGTAAGTGGTATTCCTTCATCCACAGACTTGTAAGTGGTATTCCTTCATCCACAGACTTGTAAGTGGTATTCCTTCATCCACAGATTTGTAAGTGGTATTCTTGATCCACAGATTTGTAAGTGGTTTTCTTGATCCACAGATTTGTAAGTGGTATTCCTTCATCCACAGACTTGTAAGTGGTATTCCTTCATCCACAGACTTGTAAGTGGTATTCCTTCATCCACAGACTTGTAAGTGGTATTCTTGATCCACAGATTTGTAAGTGGTATTCTTGATCCACAGATTTGTAAGTGGTATTCTTGATCCACAGATCTGTAAGTGGTATTCCTCCATCCACAGACTTGTAAGTGGTATTCCTTCATCCACAGATTTGTAAGTGGTATTCTTGATCCACAGATTTGTAAGTGGTTTTCTTGATCCACAGATTTGTAAGTGGTATTCCTTCATCCACAGACTTGTAAGTGGTATTCCTTCATCCACAGACTTGTAAGTGGTATTCCTTCATCCACAGACTTGTAAGTGGTATTCTTGATCCACAGATTTGTAAGTGGTATTCTTGATCCACAGATTTGTAAGTGGTATTCTTGATCCACAGATCTGTAAGTGGTATTCCTCCATCCACAGACTTGTAAGTGGTATTCCTTCATCCACAGATTTGTAAGTGATATTCCTTTATCCACAGATTCGCAGTGATCCTCCCTCTGACCACGGCACTACATACACATACAAAATCTCTTTGCAGATATTTTAACTGAATTAGAATATTACATAAATAGAAGATTGCGTAAATGCTAAGTCTATTGCTCACTGCTTTTTTTATAAAGGAAAAACTGTAACTTCAGATTAAAAAATAAAACAAAACAGATACAGCTGGCATCCTGGGAGCCCCCTTATGCCTCGAAGTGCCCAGGCCCCTGAACTTCTTACAAGAGAGATACCACATGCTAAGCTTTGCAACCAGAATTTTCACCATTCGCTGTGTCTAGCCACCTCTGCTTTTCATCACTGCACATTTCATTGTGTGCAAACAGAGCTCACTTCTCCTCAACCTATTAGGACACATTTGGTTTACCTTCAGTATTAGGACTTTTCAAGATGAGCCCTCTGAAGGTTGTCCCTCTCTTCTGTAGAGTGCACAGAAATGCTCCAGATCAGGCTACCCTGGGAATTGTCTGTTGGTTCTGCAACACTTTGCTTAACACATTCTGAGGTTGGATAGTCAGGCTGTTCAGAATTGCTAGGTCTACTGGTTGATTTGAACTTCCTGTCATGACACAATGTCCCGGCCTCTCATGTCACTTACCATCACTGTGCCTGTCCCCAGGTTCAGGTAGTGGCTGTGTGAGGCACTTTTTAATGTCATTTTTCATCTGACCTTTCTTTATTCTTTTTAAAATTAAATTTATGATACTGTCTGAGCTTTTTATCCAGGAGACCCATCTCTGTTCCTTGTTTGGGTTCTATGATTCCTGCTCATTGACTGCACTCCACTGACCTGCACTGCCAACATGTGCTGTGTGTGACCAACAAAAGCACAATTTCTCCTGTGCAAAGTGCTGTGATCTCTCCTCTCTTTTCTAGTCTTCCATGGTCTCATGGCTTTCTGTTTTCTTTCTCCTTGGAATTATTTTTTATTAACCCATTGAATTTTATTCCACTTTCTTTGCAATTAACCTGCCGAACCTCTTTTTCTTGCTACTTTAGTGGCTGAAGTGGAGAATCTAGCCTCCATTTCTGTGCCAGAACCCCAATGTGCTCCAAACTCCTGACCAGATGTTCTTCAGCTTCCATTTGAATTTTATGAGCCTAAATGTTAGCCCCAAGCATCCAGGTTACCTCTGAAAGTTTCCGTGAACTGTTTTGTTTTTTTCTCATGACCATAGGTCACATTGTATTTCTTCTTTGGGTGTTATGACTTTTGTTTTAAATATTGAGAAGAAGAAGAAGAAGAAGAAGAAGAAGAAGAAGAAGAAGAAGAAGAAGAAGAAGAAGAGGAGGAGGAGGAGGAGGAGGAGGAGGAGGAGGAGGAAGAGGAGGAGGAAGGTGGTAGACCATAGCAGAAGAAGGGAATGGATTCCCTGGGTCTGGAGTCATAAGAGATCGTGAGGTACTCCACATGGGTGCTAAGAATTGAATACCAGTCCTCTGGAAGAACAGCAAATGCTCTTAACTGCTGAGCCATCTTGCCAGCCCTTCTAGACACCTTAATCATGTTTAGATTCCTCAGCATACCCAGCACAGTATAGAACCTGGGTACACACTTGTTGCCTGAGCTTGTTCAGTGTGGACATAGTTCTTTTCCTCCACTACTTTCAATATGCAGTGGGTTATAAGCATATGTTTAGCCCAAGAACACAGAGGATGAGCTAGCTGCGCCATCTCCAAGAGAGACCATACTCTGCTCCCAGCAAACTCATAATGATGGCCTGGTGAGCAAGTCCATCTGTGCCGCAGTCAAGCTGGGCAGGGCTTTACTGGAATGCTCCTAGACTGGGCTCATGCTGGATGGGAGCACCCCAGTTAGATTAAAACCTTTTTTTTGGTGTCACCTGTCTCCTGAGCACTGTCGAGAACCCAGAGGCTCCCATCCCAGAGTGCAGACATCAGCTTTATAAAGTAGGGATACTCATTTTTTTCTGTCTTTGAGGGAACTCACTAGCTTCAGGATTGTTAGAGGTATCTTTTCTCTCCAGTCCTGTCCCCAGCTCCCTGCTTCTCAGAAGCGGAGTCTTCAAATGCCTACGCTATTATGTTACTGAGCAGGGCCCTCACTGTCCCAGCTCCTGCTCTGCTCTGTAGTGGTGGCTGTTCCTCCTCCAGTACCATGAGTCTTCAACCTGCAAGTACAGAGAGTAACCTTGCAACACAGCCGCTCCTGTTTAAATCGCTTGGCTCCTGAATTATTTGTGAACTACTGAGAAACATCAATGCACCCTTAATAGTCTACAAATACCGCACTCTGTCCATAGTGAGAACAGCTCTGAGCTCAAAGGACCAGGAAATACACGAATGCATAATCTGAGGAGACAGCATGGAGAGAGGCTACACGTTTTGACTCCAATATTCTGCTTTCAGTAGGAATCATTTAGCTGTTTGTTGAGTGACTTAGTACTGATTTCTCTCCCTAATTCCCACATGTGATCTCTGTTATATATTTATTTATCCACGTGGTGTGTGTGTATGTGTGCGTGTGCGTGTCTGTCTGTCTGTCTGCACCTTTGTGCACACGCAAAGGCCAGAGAATGACATCAGGTGTCCTGCTCTGTCACTCTCCACCTTATTCCCTTGAGACAGGGCCTCTCTCTGAGCCTGGAGCCGGGCTGAGGGCCAGCAGCCCGAGCAACTGTCAGTAGGAGAAGCTCTCAGACTTCTGCTTAGGATGGAAGCTGAGTCCTCTGGGTCCCGTGGCTTGAATGTGCTGCACACGACTCTGTCCCAACAGTGCCCAGGTTACAGGTGGGCTATGGCCATATCCAGCTTTTTTAAGCGGGCGCTGAGGATTTGATTCCACTTGCAAAGAAGGTGCTTTGAGCCACAGCTCATGTCCCTGCCCCCTTATATGTGTTCCCTCCTGCTTGATCCCCGCATAGCGGACCAACATTTCAGGCACAAGCAACTAGATGAAATCATCCTGGAGCACCTCACTAATAGGGGTAAAGGGATGGGCTGCCTCACAGCGTGGTTCAGAAATTCCTGAACATTCATGCAGCATTGCCTGTGTTAAAGAAATATACAGTTCATGTCCACTAATGTCATGGGAAACCAAGCAACCATTCGGGCCATGCACCCGACAACCCTGAGGCACCTGGGTCCACTCAGACACAGAAGCACAGCTGAGAGCTGCGGCATGGTCCAGCACACATAGGTGGTGAAGGTGGAGCCCGCCTTACACAACAGCAAAGTGCTTCCTGTGAGGTTCTCGTTGAGAGGAAGATGGAGGCACCGTGTGCCAACGGTTCCCAGAGGCCAAGGCCGCCACTTCAGGAAGGAAGGCAAAGATCCGAGACCCTCTTCTGACCTCCGCGGCATTGCACGACACGGGTACACAAACTTGCATGCAGACAGTACATTCATACACATGCAGAAATAAAAAAATAAATAAAAAAAAAAGATACCAAAACTCGGTCCCCGATGACTGGAGAGAGTCGTGTGCAGCACATTCAAGCCATGGGACCCAGAGGACTCAGCTTCCATCCCAAGCAGAAGTCTCTGAGAACTTCTCTCACTGACATAAACGAGGATGCTGGGGGACCCTGCCACACTCACAACTTTGCCACAGACCTGCAGGCTCCCAGTGTGCTCACTGCCTGTGAGCCGTAACCACTAATACCGGCATATCTATGAGTTACTTTTCTGTTTCTGTGATAGAATGCCCTGACCCAAAGCAACTCAGGAAGAATGATCTTATTTTGGCTGATGGCAAAGGAGAGGTCATAGGGGTGGGGGAGGCTGGGCAGCAGGAAGCTGAGAGATCACATTTTCAACCACAAACAGGAAGTGGGATGAGGTGCTGGAAGCCCTCCAAGCCCACCCCGAGGCTACACCTCCCCAGGACTTCCCCAAACAGCACCACCAGCTGGGGGACCTTGGTCCCCACATGCCTGAGCCTATGGGGCACGTTTCCCATTCAAACCACCAAGACGGATGTAAGGCGCATACTGTTATTTCAAGGGAGCAGGTGGACATGTGCCCGTACCCCTTAGGATAATCTGACCAAACAGTCTCAGCCTGTCTTACTGTATTTTCAGCTTTATCAGAACATAATTGAAAATTAGAAAGTGCACATCTCTAAAGTATACAAGCTGGTTAACTGGGTGTGTCAACAGACAGATGCACTGTGACGTGACCGCCACCGCCAGGCCAGGGAAGCCATCTTTTCAGATAGTTAGCCGCCACTTTTCTTTTCCTTCCCTCTTCCTTGTTCCTTCCCTTCTCTGCCCTCCTCTCTCTCTTCCTCTCTCTGCGTGTGTCTGTGTGTCCATGTATGTGCGTTGAGAACACAAATGTTCTCTTAGCAAAACTGTGGCACAGAACACATCATTGCCCGCACAGTCGCCACGCCTTGCAGCAGATGTGACTGTTTCTAACCCACTGTTCAGACATAGAAACAGAGGCTCAGAAAGGTGGCACACATTGCCTGGCCACCCAGCCACTAGGTGACAGCTGGCTTGTGAGTCTTGTCCTTTTCATTTCCCGGCTTGCATTTTCCCCTGGAGTCCAGTCTCTCCCTTCCAATTACCAGAGCTCGGTTTGTCAAGCTCTCTGTCACTCTAATGATAATTGTGGGATAATGAACCATGTTCCTTTTTTGCTAATAGAGTTCTTTATTTCTCTTTCTCCAGTGGCTGCAACACAGGCCCTGACAAACAGTAGGTACTCAATAAATGTTAAAATACACAAATGAGGCGATAAATAAATGATGTGGTCCCATATGCTCTGTATTTTCAGCCTAAAGGCTTAGTGGTGCAGCCTTTCAGCTCTGCAGAGAGCCAAGCATCTACAGATCCCCACACATCTGTGATGCCCTGTCCAGGGCGGGGGGGGGGCGGGTGGGTCGGTCCTCACTATCCCCAACACCTGCACCTTCCTCACAAGAGAGAGGAAAGGTTTGCTGTAGTCCCTCTTCCAAGTTACAGTCATCATGGCGGGGAAGTCACAGAGGCAGGCGCGTGAGGCAGCTGGCCACGTTGTAACAGTGCTGGCCCAGCTCCCCTTTCTCGGCCCAGGGAATGGTGCTCCCCACTGTAGGCAGGTCCTCCCACCTCATTTAACCTCATCAAGATGGTCCACCGCAGACCTGACCAGAAGCCTGTCTCCCAGGTGATTCTGTCTCTTCAAGCTGACAGTTGAAGTGAACTATGACACCTTTGAGGTTTCTGCTCATTTCTAGAATTTCCATAGCTCCCACAGCTTCGGACAGCTGGCCACAGCCTCTACAGAGAAGCACAGCTCTCTACACGCACATTGCCTGTCTCTAGGGAGCAAGCAGCCATAACAAGCTGTACTCATCCCAAAGAGACACCATGCCTGGTTGGCGGCTGCCGGAAGGATGGATGTGCTGCGTGCAGATGATACTCACGTTGTGGTCCAGTGAGGGCCAGGGATACCATGGCTCCTGCAACGGTGGGCAAACTCCAAATCTGGGGATGTAAATCTGGAGAGAGAAGGAAGGACGGTCTCTAGAGATGGAGACAGTGACGGGGCATGAGTGACATAGAAAACTCAGCCCCTGATGTCAATTCCCAGAGTTACCTGGGATCCTGTCCCCACCATAGCTATGAGGGGAGAAGAGAGAGATGAGAGCCAGATCTCTCCCGTTGTCCTTCCTGTTTGCCCTGCCTTTCCAGGGCTGAGACAAACCTTGACCTTGGCAGATAGGAATGGGCCCACCAGGGACAGCTCCCAAGGCTCTTCCTCCTCCCTGAAGGATCTGATGGAAGGAAAGTGGCTTTCCCCTGCTCGGGTCCCTGTGAGTCAAAATGAATCCTTTCTCCCCTAAGTTGTTTGTTGTCAGGATATTTTATCATAGCACAGAAAAGTGACTAATTCAGGTCCCAGGGACAGCAATGTAAGGAGACCCCTGGAGCAGTTCTCTAGTACACTGGGCACATCCAATGTGGGGAGAGCTGTCGCTCCTACATCATCAACCTCTGTTTATACCCAACACAGTGGTCCCACACACACCCCTGTCACGGCATTCACATGGATTGCTGGACACAGAACTGCAAGCTGTCATGTTTAAAACACTTAGGTTTTGAATTACAGAAACAAAAAGCAGAAAACTCCTGGCTATCACCAGGCTGATAATGGAGGTCGCAGATCCACGCTCCGGCCCCTTAGTTGGGTCTATCTGTGCCTGGAAGTCCACCATACATCAGGACAGGAGCTACTGGCAAATTATGCTTTTAATCTCCACAGTCCGAGAAGTGGGCAGGTGTTGGTACTATTTCCCTGATGGATTTGTGTGGCCTCTCCTTTGAGATCAGAAGTGGGTCGTTTCTGGTCGATCTGACTTCATATTGTGGCTCCTCTGCGTGATTGTGCCTGAGCTGATGGGTTGTTCAAATACAAACACCCCAAAGTGGTGCTGGTGGGCTGGCTGAACACTGTGTGGACAGAAGCCCAGCATACAGCCCCAGCCTCCTCTGAAGGAAGGTCGCACCAGGCCGGGCAGCCATCTCCCACAAGCCCCATGCTTGGCAATTGAGGAAACTAAGGGTTTGTCAGAAAACTCCCTGAGGCCCAAGATGCAGGCAGTCTCCGAGGCACACACCCCCATCTTAGAACTGCTAGTGATTCTCTTTCATTGCTCCCTGGAGTCCCAAAACTATGTGATTATATCTTGTGTGATCCTCAGTGCATCTGTGACCCTTGACCGAAGGAGATAAGGCTGTGGGGAGACCCACCCACCCTTGGGTCATGTGATTCCCCCAAAGCAACCCCAATGAGGACCAATTCCTGAGTGTCTGTGTGTGTGTGTGTGTCTGTGTACATGTGTGTACATGTGTCTGTGTCTGTGTGTCTCTGTGTGTGCATGTGCCAGACCTCAGGCATCTCCCTCAATCTTTCTCCATTTTAGTTTTTGAGACAGGATCTCTTATTAAATCTGGAGCTCACAGGTTCAGTCAGGCTAGCCAGCCAACAAGCCTGGGGTCCTCCTATCTCCACCTCTGAGCACTGGGATTAAAAGCATCTGCCACCACACCTGGCTTTGTTAAACTGAATTTTTGTGTAATTCATAAAATACATCTTGATCATATTTAGACCTTTCCCCTATCTGCACCCCTAGACACCCACCTCCAGATTTCATGTGTATGTTAAGTCTTATGGACTTAAGTTTGTGTCCCCAGATGCCCCTCAGTATGTGTTTATCCACTGGAGCTCAGTCAACCTATCTAGTGTCACTCCCTTAAAGAAGACCAACTCTCCACCAATAGTTCCCCAGCCAAGGTTGGGGATTCTTGCCCATTTCTCCACTTCTCTGTGGGGTTTTCATCTGGCTTGAGTTTGCAGGGGTCTTTTGCGTGCCATCATCATTGCTGTAAGTTCATATGAGAACTCTCCAGTTGTCAGGAGCATTCTGTTACCTTGCAGGCATCAGCTACCTTCTGGCTTTAGACTCTTTCCACCCCCTCTTCCCCAATTGTCCTTGACCCAGGGTGGTTGAGATTTAATACAGAAGTCCAATCCAAGGCCGGGTGTACTGGCTACGCCTTTAATCCCAGCACTCAGGAGCCAGAGGCAGGAGGATCTCTGTAAGTTCAAGGCCAGCCTGGTCTACATTGTAAGCTCCAGGCCAGCTGGGACTAAAGGAAGACCCTGTCTCAAACAAACAAACAAACAAGTCCAATCCAGGGACACACACCCTGCAGTCTCTTGTTCTCCATGTGTTGGTGAATCATGCCCTTCTGTGTGCATCGCCATCTGTTTCATGAGGAAACTTTGCTGGTGGGAGGGCAGAGAGCCATTAATATTCTCTCAGCTTCCAGTTCTGCCATGTTTCCTGAGCCTCAGATGTAGAGGATGCGTTGTAGGAATGTCTTTCAGGGCTGGGCATCTCACAGACACGGACACTTATTCTCTACATTCGGCCAGTTGTGGAACTCGGGTATAATCTCCATCTGTTTCAAAAAAAGGCATTAGATGAGTGGTGATAACTGTACTTGTCTGTAAATATAAGGAGCCATATTTAGCACACAGTAAAAAATTACACTAGTCTATGGGTGTGACAGACTTACAGTTTCTCTCGGAGTGCTCTAGCCATGTGTACATGGATATGTTTATAGTACCACACATGAGTTCCCTCTCACTGAGCAGCCCTTAAGTCCAATTGATGAGCTGTTGATTGCCTCCAAGATAGAAGTGCTGCTACTACACCAACAAAGAGAGTCTGCTGTGCCAACCATTGTGGTTATTAGGGTTTGAAGCTGGGATCGGACTGTCGACTGATTTTCTCCCTTAGTAGCTTACATAGTATCCCGTGAAGCTATCAGAGCTAATTTTCAAGATGGAAACTCCTAGGCCAGTTCCATTGCTCCAAGTTGTGTATCCAAAGTATGTACTGTCTTCAGCAATATGGTCTTACCTTCAAGTTCTCGGAGGCAATCAAGGGCTGCAGAAAGAGTCTATGTTATTTTGAGAGTCTCCTGGACTGATCAACAACTCAAAGAGAGGTTTCTCCTATCTGGAACTGTTTCCTGTTGTATAGTCTTCAGCTATACATCTGCATATATAAAATGTGTGTGCATCCATATACATTATATGCATGTATGTTGTGTATTTTCAGTAGGTTTTTGAACTACTACAATCTTCTCTAGGTTTTCATACCATCTAAGCATTATTTATATCTCCTCTCTTCCCACTTCTGTATAACCTTCCCTCCTCCCTCCTCAGATAAATTACTCTTGGGCAACTACCCCCACGGCTTGTTGTATAACCTTCCATCTTTCCCTCCTATTTAAATACCCACAATTCCTCATTCCCCCCTGGGTAACATCTGTCTCTCCGACTATCCCCCTATCTTGAGCTCCTTCTATCCCGTAACCCCATAGTCCCTTTCCACTTTCCTGGTTCCCATGGTTACATCAGGATATATATATTCACATCTAGGGATTTGGAGCTAAGATCCACAAATTAGAGAGAACACACATCATTTGCTTTTCTGAGTCTGTGCTACTTCACATAGCCTAACAGTCTCTGGATCCATCCATTTACCTGAAAATTTTATGATTTGTTTTTTCTTCACCATTGTGTAAATGTACCACAGTTTCATTTGTCAGTGAAGGAACATTTCAATGATTTCCATTTTTTGAGCTTTTGAGAATTCTCCACACTGCCTTCCGCAGTGGTTGCACCCATATGCGACCAGCAGGAAGGAGGGCTCCCCTTTCTCCCCATCTTTGCCAGCACTTGGTGTCATGTTCTCTCTTGATCTAACCCATCCTGACTGGGGTAAGATGAAATCTTAAAGTGGTTTTGATTTTCGTTTCCCTACTTACTAAGGATGGTGAACACTTTAAAGGTGTTTCTTAGCCATTTTATTTCTTCTTTTGCGAACTCTCTGTTCACATTCATAGCCTGTTTTATAATTAGATTCTTTGTTTTCTTTGTTCTTACTTTTTTTTAGTTCTTTGCATATTCTAGATATTAATCCTCTGTCAGATGTGTCACTGTTGAAGATTTTCCCCCACTCTGTGGCCTTCTACATCCCTTAATCTGTTGTATCCTTTGATGAACAGAAACTTTTTATTTTAAAGAGGTCCCACTTGATTGTTGACCTTAATTCCTGAGCAACTGATGTCAAATTTATAAAGTCCTTTCCTGCACCTATATCCTTTAGGGTACTGAGCATGTTTTATTCTAACAGTTTCAGTGTTTCATGTTTCACATTGATCCACTTGGAGTTGACTTTTGCTCAGGATGTGAGGTATGGGTCTACTTTTATTCTTCTACAGGTGGAGAGCCACTTTTGCCAGCACCATTTGCTGAAGATGTTTTTTCCTCCAGTGTGTGTTCTTGGCACCTTTGTCAAATATCAGGGACCTGAAATTGCATGTACTCATGTTTGGATCTTCTATTATATTCTATTGATCCATGTGTCTGTTTTGTGCCAATATCATGCTGTTTTTATGACTATAGGTCTGTAACACAGTTTGAGATCTGGTATGGTAATTTCTTCAGAATTGCTCCTTGTTCTCAGGATTTCTTTGGCTATCTGAGGTCTTTTGTATTTACATGTGAGTTTTAAGGTGATTTTTTTTCTAATTCTGTGAAGAATGCCATGCAGATTTTGACTGGGATTGCATTGACTCTGTAAATTACTTTTGGTAGGATGATCAGGTTCATGATACAAATTCTTCCAATCCATGAGCATGGGAGGTTTTTCCATCTTATTGTGCCTTCCTCAAGCTCCTTCTTCAAAGATTTAAAGTTTTCATTGGAGAAGCCTTTAATGTCTCTGGATTGGGAGGCTTTCCATGAACTATTTCTCTGATCGTTTGTTATTGATGTATAGAAAGGCCACTGATTTGTGTAAACTGATTTTGTAACCTACCACTTTGCTGAAAGTGTTTATCATTTCTAGAAGTTCTCTGGTGAAATTTTGGGGCATCTCTTATGTAACATATCATCTACAAGTAGATATAATTTGACCTCTTTTTTTCTAATTTGTACCTCCTTAATTTCTTTATCTTGTCTTATTCCTTTAGCAAGAGTATCAAGCACTAGACTAAAAAGGAGTGGAGGATAGCCTTGTCTGGTTCCTGGTTTTAAGGAGAATGCTTCCAGGTTTTCTTCATTTTGAATGATGTCGGCTGTGGGTTTGTTGTAGATAGCCTTAATTATGTTGAGGTATGCTCTCTCCAGTCCAATTAGTTCTAGAACTTTTATCATAAATGTGTGTTGGGTTTTGTCAAAGGCCTTTTCTGCATCTCTTGAGATGACCATGAAATTTTTGTCTTTAAGTCCATTTATATGATTAATTACATTTACATTAAACTGTGCCTCCATCCCTGCAACTCTGGGATAAAACCAACTTGATCATGGTTGATATTCTTTTTGATGAGCATCTGTATATGAATTGTATTTTGTTGGGCATTCTTTTCAAAGAACCAGCTCTTAGATTCGTTGATTCTTTGTATTGTTTTCTTTGTTTCCATTTCATAGAATTCTGCTCTGATTTTTACAATCTCCTCTAGTCTGTTGGGTTTGGGTTAGGTTTGTGTCTTAGTTTACTTTCAGTTGTTGCACTGACCAAAACCATCTTGGGGAGAAAACAGTTTCTTTGGTGCGCAAACAGTCCATCATCAAGAGAGGCCAGGGCAGGAGCCTGGAGCACAGACCTGGCCTGCTCCTCTGGCCTGGGCTCAGTCTGCTTTCTTATACGACACAAGACCACCTGCCCAGGGGTGGCACCACCCTCCCACATCACCCAACAATCATGAAAATGCCCCACAGACATGGCCACAGATAACTTCAATGAAGAAAGTTTCTCAGTTGAGATTCCCTCTACCCAGGTGTGTCAGGTTGACAACTAAAACTATCCAGCACAGTTTGTTCTTGCTTATTCAAATCCTTGAGTTATACCATTAAGTCATTTATTTGTACTCTTTCTGTTTTTGTTTTGTTTTGTTTTCAGATTTTTTTCTTTATTTCTTTCTTTTCACAAGAAAACAGAAACAGTACTAAATAGCAATAACCAAACAAAGGAACAAGAAGAAAAAAGGGGAGATTTCCATTTCTTATTTTGGTGTAATAATCAATCTGCAGGGTTTGGTATGTACTTCTCTTTTTTCCCTTCTCTCTTTCTTTTCTTTCTTCTTTTCCTGCTCTTTCGGGGCTACCAGAAGGATATGTGCTTACTAGCTGGCCCAAGAAGCCTTGAGTTCTCACCTGAGAAAGAATCTGTTTAATGGGGGGGGGTCTCATCCCTAAACTGCCTAATCAATTTCTAGCTTCTGTTTAGTTATGTCACCCTCTGAAAAGGGTCACCCCAATTGCCAGAAGGAATTAGGACGCCAACTGCTCTGACTTCTTTCCTTCTGAAAAGGAATGTTGGGTGTGGCAACTGGGGTGTCCCCCATTCAGAGGGTCTGTCTAAAAGACCCCCAAAAGGATAACTATAGAAGGAAAATTACTTGATTGGTGCCTGTGAAAGCAAAATGAAGGCAGGAGTACTTAGGTACATGATCTAGGCAGGGACCAGGAGAAGTAAGAACAGGGTGAATTCCAATGTCAACTTCAAAGTCCATGAGAATTCTTGACCAGGCGTGTCAAAGCATCCATTTGTTAGATTTCCCCTTCTATTCATTTGGCTGTGATGTCTGGACTCAGGATCTGATTTTCAGGCTTTTTAATAGTCAGGATATGAGTTTCCACTTAAATAGTTGCTGTTGACCAGAATTAAGCTGAAAATATTTTCCAAGTCCGTCCAAACTGTCTCCTTCAGGGGTCATGCCACTAGTTCAGGGAAGTAAACCTAGCTCTTCTTGAGTCAAGTTATCTTGAAATGGGCAGAACATATATCAAAATTAATACTTGCAGAAATAGATGGAGACTGAAATACATCTTTCAGTAGTCAAAGATAACCCATTACTTGTCTATGCTCCTTTAATCTGAATCTACAATCGGAAGTCCAGTACAAGCCAGGAATGGACAGAAAACCAACCACAACCCTGTGTGGTTATAATCCCATTTAGTCCAGAAATATTTAACCACTTCAATCCAATACAAGTATCTTATTTTCTACTAAACTTTGCAATATTTATACCCATCCAGCCGAATGGGGCAGTTCCCCCAAACATATCACCACAAAATAAAAACCTTAAAGTGACCCTACAAGTCTGGGGGCAGGCTCTGGCTAACCAAATCTTTCCATATATTCAGAAACACACCACATAGGCCTGGAAAAAAGCCTATCTGCCCCAAAGATGTTGCACTTAGTGATCAAATATCGCCCCCCCAAAAAAACACAACCAACCAAAGGCCTTGAATTATATTGTAGCTAGTATTAGCATAGTGATTCCTCCTCCTTTCTTAGTGCCATTTACTTGCATTATTTTTTTACCTTCCTTTCACCTTGGGGTAATATCTATCTTTAAAGGTGAGGTAAGTTTCTTGGAGACAAGAAAAAAAAATGGGTTTTGTTTCCTTTTTTTTTTCCGGTTTTTTTGAAACAGGGTCTCCCTGTATCCCCAGCTGGCCTGGAACTCACTCTGTCGATCAGGCTGGCATTATACTCACAGAGATCCACCTGCTTCTGCCTCCTGAGTGCTAGGATTAAAGGTGCGCATCACCACACCCAGCTGGGTTTTGTTTCTAAATCCATTCTTCTAGTCTCTCTCTCTCTCATCTTTTTTTTCAATAAAAGTATTTTATTTTAAAAAAGAAAAGGCTAGAAGATCAAGTGCCTTTTCAAGTCACAACAAATAAGAAATACATAAAAACATTTTTCACATGGAAAAAAAACCTGTTTTCTGAGAAAATATGGCTGATAATTTTTTATTTGCGGTCATCCTGCTCTTTTGCTTATGAAAAATTCTTAGAGGATATTCATGATAGAAAATAGAAAAGTGATTTTATTCTGATCTGTGTAGAAATTATGTTTTTATCACCAAGTTTCAAAATAGTTATTTTATTTGACTTTGTTAAATCATTATCATCTTCCCACTGTTGAAGACCCAAACTGTAGGGAAACTCTTCTTGGTCTTTTTTGAGACAGGGTCTCTCTGTAGTCCCAGTTGGCCTGGAGCTCGCTCTGTAGACCAGGCTGGACTTGAACTCACAGATATCTGCCCCTGCCTTTGCCTCCCAAATGCTGGGATTACAGGCATGCACCACCATGCCTGGTTTAGTCTCTGTCTCTTAATTGGAGAATTCATTTCATTGATATTTAAAACTTTTGTTTAAAGAATTAAATTGTTTCCAATCATTTTGATTTCTGGTCCATTCTTACCTTAGGTTTTTACTTGCATAGTGGTGGTATCAGTTGTTTTCTAGAGTCCCTCCCCTCTGCTCTTTGAAGTATTCTCCACAGGCATGGCTTATTGGAGAGGAATTCTTTCAACTTATTTGTATCATGCAACATTTTCCTTTCTCCTTCAATTATAATAGACATTTTTTGATGGATAAAGTACTCTGGGTTGGCATCTATGGGCTTTTAGAACTGGGAACATTTTAGACCAAGCTCTTCTGGCTTTTATCGTCTGCGTTGAGAAATCAGCTGTGATTCTGATAGATTTTCCTTTGTAGGTAACTTGTTTTCCTTTTGCAGCCCTCGGTATCCTTTCTTGGCTTTGAACATCTAGTGTTTTTACTATGATATGGCATGAAGAATTTCTTTTCTGTTTCTGTCTGCTTGGAGTTCTATATGCTTCTAATACTTGTATAGGTATCTCTTAGTTTAATTTGGGAAAATTTTCCTCTGAAATTTTGTTGAGGACCTGGGCCATATCATTATCCTGTGAGTTTTCTTCCTCTTCTATCCCTATAATTTATAGGTTTGGGTTTTATCATAGTGTCCCATAGTTCCTGGTTATTCCATTCTTGTGCTTTTTAAAATTTTTTCATAATCTTTACTTGATTTATCCAATTCTTCAATATTGTCTTCTAATCTTGATATTCTATTTTCTACATCATCCATTCTATTATTAAGAGTTTCTCCCATCCTTTCCAAGTTGTTTGTTGCATTTCTTTTTTCATTTCAACTTGAATTTTCTTCAGTGTTTCTATGTCTTTTGTAATTTCATTCCACAATTTATCATTGTCCTCTTTCAATTTATCTGTGTCTTCTTTTAGATCCCGGACTTCCTTGTTTATAAGCTCCTTAAATTCCCTCAACTCCTTAATTTCTCTAATCATATTCATAATTGCTCTTTTGAGATCTGTATCCTGAGTTATATCCAAGGGGTCTTCATTAGAGGATACTTATATAGGGGTATTAGTGTTTGGTGGAGACCCACCTGAGTCTTTCTTTCATTGAGCTTTAGGCATTTGAGTAGCTTCTTTTGGGAATGGTTCAATGTGAAGCTTAGCTGTTTATTGAGCTGACACTGATGTTGGTTATATTCTTCAGGTGTTTGTTGACTTCTTAATTGATGTACAGGTGTGGATACTTTAGACTCCAAATTCTCAACTCTATCCTAACATTGTTCAGACCAACACCCCTCACCCAACCAGCAAATAGTTTGTCCAATGGAGTAAGTAATGTAACACACAAGCCAGCCTGTGAAACCCGCACCCTGAGGGCCCCATGCACTCCCAATCCTGTATGCTGGAAGGTCACAATGCTTCCCCTGCAAAGCAGATGGAGTTCCCCACATCCAAGTGTGTTGAACCCCAATCACCCACCCAGAGAGATGTACCCAGGGAACCACGTACACCACCGTTAATCTACCAGCAGATCCTCCAGAGCCAGGCACCAAGGTCTGTACCTGGTTTCAGTAGGAGAAAGGCTCAGCCAACACCAGGACTTTCCTTGTTGACTCCTGATGCCCTTGAGTGATGTCTATAGTGCCAAAATGTGGTCCCTAAGGATACAAATGCCCTCAGACCACCTCCAAGGCTTCCCAATGCTCCTGGGGGCCCCTAAGTCTCCCTCCTTGACTTTGTCCTTAGCTGCTCAGAATGCACCCGCCACCTCAGGACCTGCCATCTTGGAAAAGCCCCTCTTTCTGGTTTTTTTAATGTAAGTACTTAGAGCTACAAATTTCCCTTTCAAGATTTCTTTTTATGTGTCCCAGATGTTTCATTGTGTTTTGTCAATATTTTTGTTTTGTTCCAGGAATACTTTTATGCTTTTTTTGGTTTTTTTCTTTGACCCATTCATCATTTATAACTATGTTGTTTAATCTCTATGAGTTCTGTAGTTACTAGAGCTTATTTTCTGTTAATTTTAAGTTTTGTTGCCCAGTGGTCCGATACAGTGCATGGGATTATTTCAATTTTTTTGCATTTATTATGTTTGTTTTGTGACCCAGCATGTGGTCTGTTTTAGAGAAGCTTCCTTGCACGACACGGGTACACAAACTTGCATGCAGACAGTACATTCATACACATACAGAAATAAATAAAATTTAAAAAAATAAAAAAAATTAAAAAAAAGAGAAGCTTCCACGGACTGCTGAGTAGAATGAATATTCTTTGTTGCTTGGGTTGAATATTATGTAAATGTCTGTCAGGTCCCTTTGATGTATGGACCTTTAATTCAACATTTATTTCAACTGTTTCTCTGTTTATTCTTTGTCCAGATGACCTGCCTATTTGAAAAAAATGGGGTCTTGAAGCCACTGAATTACTGAGTGTGGGTCATTTGTTTCTTGAAGTCTAGTAGTACTATTTTTATGAAACTGGGTGCACCAGAGTTTGGTGCATACGTGTTCATGATTTTAATCTTGTCTTGGCCAATTGTTACCTTGATCATAATGTACTCATCTTCTTTATCTCTTCTGATTAATTTTAACTTGGAGTCTATTGTGTCAGATATTAGAATGGCAACTCCTGCTTGTTTCTTGTGACATTTTCTTAGAATATATTTTCCATTTTTTCATCATAGACCAAGGTGGTGCCCATCTATGGAGGTAATATGAGTTTCTTGTGGACAAAAAATGGCTGGATTTTGTTTCTTAATTCATTTAGCTGTCTTTTGAATGAGGAGTTGAAGCATTTATATTTAGAGTTATGATTCATAGATACGTATTGGCTATTATCATTTTATTTTCTGCTTGTGTTCTTATTGTTATTTTGTGCTTTCATACTTCATGCCTTCCTTTGTTTTCTTTCTGCACCCTCCTGAGTATGGTCATTTCTTTTTTCAGTCTTCTGTATTGCTTTGAGTATTCTTTGGAGTGCTGTTTTGGCAGACATGAATTCTTTCAGCCTACGTTTATCATGGAAGATTTCTTTCTCCTTCAACTATGATAGAGAGTTTTTCTGGATAAAATATTTTGGGTTGACATGTATGGTCATTTAGAACTGGGAATACTTTGCTCCAGGCTCTTCTGGCTTTTATAGCTTACACTGCAAAATAAATCTGTAATTCTGATGGGTATTCCTTTATATGTGATTTGTTGTTTATTTGTTGTTATTTCAGTATTCTCTTTCTGTTCTATACATTTAATGCTTTCGTTATGATGTGCAGTGGGGATTTTCTATTCTGGTTATTTGGTGTTCTGTGTGCTTCTTGTATCTGTATAGGGTATGTCTTTCCTTAATTTAGAGAAGTTTTCTTCTAAAATCCTGTCGAAGATCTGGTCAACACCATTGATTTGAGATTTTCCACCTTCCTCAATCCCTATAGTGTATAGATTTGGTCTTTTTATGGTGTCCCTCATATATTCCATCCCTGGATCCTTAATTTTTTTTTCATTTTCTTTGCTTTAGTGGTCCAACTCTTCAGCTTTGTCATCCAGTCTTGATATTATGTTTTCTGTTTTATTCCTTCTGCTTGTGAGGCTTTCTCCTGTCATTTCAAAATGGCTTATTGAGTTTTTCAAATCCATCTTCATTTCGACTTGAGTTTTCATCGATATTTCTCTCTTTTGTGAATTCACTGTTCAAGTCCTGAATTGTCTTTATCATTTCAATCAGTCATATATTCTTTTTTCTTGAGCTTCTGTCAGGAATTTATTCCTATGTTCTTTGAGTTCTCTAAGTTAGTTGTTTGTGTTCTGTAAAGCCACTGACTTCTTTGATCATGTTTTCATTGTTCTTTTAAATTCTGTATCTGGGGTGGTTCCTCTGTGTAGTTCTCACTGCAGTACATTGCAGTACACTTCTGTGGGATTGGTGAGTTTTGGTGGAGACATGCTGGCTTGGTTTTTCACATTATTTGTGTTGTTGCATTATGGTCTGGACTTGTAGATTTCCTTTGTTGGTTATGTGTCTAATATGAAATTCTAGGCTGCCTTTGCTTAGTCGAAATTTGGTTCTGTTTATATTGTTGATGCAGCTTGGTTGCTTTCTGATTGGGCATACATATTATTAGTTGGTTAGTGTTTTGGGTTCTCACTTTTGATTTTTTTACTGGAGGGCGGGATGGTTCCAAGCTGGCTGGTTAAGAATTCTCCAGCAGGGTGAAGGGCACAGTTTGAGACTATGGGGATCCAGTTTCTGGGTTCTAGCAGACTAGTCAGGTCTCAGGAAGGAGAAGCAGGAGGAACCCTAGGCCCAAAGACGGTATGAGTACAGAATGAGAAGCGTCTGACCAGCTAGGCAGAGCAGGGCGGGACCGTGGAGTGGGGAGACGTGTGCTGTGCTGGTCCAGAACAGAAGGATCGAGACTGGGGGGATCTGACTCATGAGGCTAGTCCAGAGGTCTGGGTGGTAGGGGTGGGATCAAGCAGAAGGTGGCCTAGGCCCAAACCGAGGGTGCAGGCAAGGACAGTCTAACTAGCTAAGCAGAGTGGGTGTGAGCCCGGGAGCAGTGAGAATGAGGCTGGTCTGTTGAAATGGGGGTCAAGACATCCACATCATTATTAAATTCTTTAGCAATTCTTTGAGAATGAATACAGTGCACTCGGCTCATAGTCACTCCTCCTAGATCTACTCCTACTCCCTACCCAACCAACTTCCTGCCCTGTTTTTTAGTTTAACAACCCATTGACTCCAGCTTGTGCTGTCCCCATACTTGTGGATATGGGGCCATCCTCTGCAGCATGGCCAAGCTGGAGCGATGGCCCTCCATACCTCTATATGTGAGTACTGGACATCTAGCTCAAATGTGTGCTTGCATGGTTGGTACTTCACTAGCTGAGAGGGGGAGACAGAGAAAGCAGGAAGAGAGAGACACACACAGCAAGATGGAGAGACGGCCTGGCATGGAGGGGGCTCAAGGTCCCACTTGCACTGTGCACTGTGGCTTGCTGCAGAAAGTCTCAGAGAACCTTGCAGAGCACAAGATGCAAGGCTCCCAATCAGCACAGGGCGAATTAAGCCTTAATCATAACTGCTTTTGTCTCCTGATAATGTTTTGTCTTATATGACAATTTCTGCAGAAATAATTGATTTTATGGCTTGATTTCATTCCTTGCCTATCATGTTGAAGACATAAACACATAATGAGATTGTTGTCTAACATTCACTGAGATTAAATGCCAGTGGAGTATCTGGGATTAATCAACCCTGTTTCTGTCATTAAATTACCCAGAGGAACTGGAGTAGGCAGGCAGGTTCTGCTCAGTGTATAGCCTGTCCCCAGCAGCCATGGCCCTCAAATGCATGGCCATTCCCAGGCAGCTGTCCTCAAAGGACCCCGGTAGGAAGGGTGTCACCTCAATGTAGGTTAGGGGGAAGGGGTAAACCAAGGCACTAGATGGTACCAAGAAGCCACACTTGGCTTCTCCACTCAAGTCTGAGAGAGGCTTATGCTCCTCAACAGGGAAATCTGCCTGAAAAGTGAGACGGTAGACAGTGGGCAGAGGATGGTCCCTAGAGATCTATAAGAGCAGACAGGAGTCAGGAGAGAGGACAGCAGACAAGGATTTGCCTCAAGCCAGTTCTGTGGTTTGAAGTCTCTTGTCCAAACTTGAAATTTCAGTTTACTAAGACAGTAACACACTCAATTTGTGCTCTTAGAGTCAAATCCAGACAAAACACAGACATCCCAGTTTCATCTGTTAATTCTTTTTATGTGTATACATGTTTGTGTATGCATGTGTGTTCAAATGCATGCAAGTGCATGTGTGTGTGTGTGTGTGTGTGTGTGTGTGCACATGGAGAAACAAGGTTGATGTGGGGAATCCTATCCAGTCACTGCCCACCTTGTTTATTGAGGCAGAGTCTCTTCAAACCCAGCGTTCACAGATAGGGCCAGGCTCCCTAGCCAGCTTGCTCAGAGTTTCCCAGGTCTCCATCCTCCAAGTCTGGAATGGTGAGAAGTCTGTCACGCCCATGCAGCATTTATGTGCCTTCTGGGGATCTAAATTCCAGTCTTCACACTTGTGCAAAAGCACTTTAACTGCTGAGCCATCTCCACAGGCCCATCCAGTTCCATTTTCCTTCCTTCCTTCCTTCCTTCCTTCCTTCCTTTCTTTCTTTCTTTCTTTCTTTCCTTTCTTTCTTTCTTTCTTTCTTCTCTCTCCCTTTCTTTCTTTCTCTCTTTCCTTCCTTCCTCCTTTTCTCTTTCTTTTTGAGGCAAGGTCTCAGGTTGATTCAGAACTCTCTATGAATGCTGGACTTGCCTAGAACTCACAGCAATCCTCATGATTCAGCCTCTCAAGTGCTAGGATTACAGCTCTGAATTTCCAGGCCCAGAATCCACTTTAATTTAAATTTCAGATGAACAATTTTCCAGAATGAATACATCCCACACATTACTTGGGAGGTATTTATACTAAAAATGTATGTGTTGTTGCCACAAATTTCAATTTAACTGTGCACCCTCTATTTCTATTTATTAAAATATCTTAGAAAGGCTTTGATCTGATATGTCCACCTCCCTAGGATTTTATTCATTCAGTGAACAGCTACTTCTTCTGTAGCATCAGCTCTGTGCCAGAGTCTCTTAGAGTATGAGAAAGGACCTTCAAAAGAGAGATCTGGGATGGGGAGATGGCTCAGTCAGGAGGGCACTTACCACAAAAGCAGGAGGACTTGGGTTTGATCCCTGCACCCATGTAGAAGACCCAGGCATGGCAACACATGCCTTCAATGCCAGCTTTGAAGAAGAGAAAACAAGGGATCCCTGGGTTCTCGGGTCAGCCATTCTAGCCAATCAACAAGGTCAGGGTTCAGAGACATCCTGTCTCAAAGTATAAGGTGGAAAGCACTTGAAGAAGACACCTGACATTGACCTCTGGCCTCTACAGATACACACAAACACATATCAAACATGATTTAAAAGGTCTACATAGTGAGTTCCATACCAGCGGAGGCTACAGGGAGTTTCTGTCTCAAAAAGACAAAAAAAAAAAAGGAAGGAAGGAAGGAAGGAAGGAAGGAAGGAAGGAAGGAAGGAAGGAAGGAAGGAAGGGAAAAAGACATGCATAAACATCAGCTAAATCTTGGAGTTCTAGCTCATGGTTCTATGTGCGGGAACAGTGCTGGAGAGCTGTCCTCTGAAGGAACTAAGGAGTTGGTCCCTGGTCTTTGTAAATGCTCACCTCCCTAGCTCCACCTTCCTACACAAGGCCCAGTTTTGGCATGAACAGTGGACACAGGGAGATGAACAGCTCCTCCAGAACCATAGATGCTCTGCTGCTGGGACAGGGGCGAGGCTCTTTCCTAATTCCAGGAAGCCGAGCTCTGAGATGAGACCCTGCTGCTCTCTCTACGGCTGGGCTGCTGTTGAGCACATCTCTGAGGGGCTCTGCTTCAGTCCCATGCCCTGCCCTGCTAACGCATGCATGCGTGTGCACTGACCTTTGATGGTTGTGTCTGCCTGTGGTTGCACTTGCAGTCCAGCCTCTGCATCTGAGACTTTAGTTGCTGTTCTGAGACTATGACATGGAAAACTTCAGAAAGGAGCCATTCCTAAGCTTTATGTGACAAACCAATGTGAATGGGGAGGGGACATCCAATTCTATCCTGCCCTGGCCTGGGTCACCTTCTCCCAAGGGGTCCACACTGTTGTCACTACTGGTTACAAACTTCATAGTGTCTCAGTTATCGGAGCAACTGCCCAGGAAGTCTACCACTTGCATGTGGGTGTCAAGTTCCCTGGGGGTCTTGGAGTGTGAGCCACTTTGGATAAAGAGAGACTATTATACACATATTTTAATTTTGATGTAATTATTCTTATTTTATGTGCATGAGTATACACGTATGGAGGTTCATCACAGGTGTGCAATGCCCATGGAGGCCAGAAGAGGATGTCGGTCCACTGGAATTGGAGTGTCCTCAGACAGTGGTTAGCCACCATGTAGGTGTTGGAACTAAATCTGGGGTCCTCTGCAAGAGCAGCCAGTGCTCTTAACCGCTGAGCCATCTCTCATTTTTAAAACCAGGCATCTCATCTTGCCCCAGCATCCTTCTTCCTCTATTTTCTGATTGGTTTAAAGTCACCATGAGTTTTAGCACGTTATTGGTCATTTCTAAAATGGGACCTCAGACTTGGCCATCATAGTATATACTGGCAGTTTTCATGTGGCACAAGTTACTACTGGGGTGGGATTGTGTACAGATCCCCTCACACCAGACCCCACTGTACACTTGCTATGCCCACCCAGTGTGCATGGAACAAGTCCACATGAGATAACAGCAGACCCCACGTCAGAGCACACTAAACTTATTATTCATACTCTAGCCTTGCATGCCAGCAAAGGAGAGCAGCGAAGAAAGATGGATTTCAAAATCAGAGGCATGAACGTGAAGGTGTCCAGCAGGTTCAGCACTAGCCGTGCAAGCCTCAGGAACTCTTGCAAAACGTGTGGTCTGGTGGTATGACCCTTTAATGCCGGTGTTGGGGATGTGAGACCAGGAGGATCCCAAGGGCTTCCGAACAATCAGTCTATCAGTCAGTGAGCTCCAGGTTCAGTGAAAGACCTTGCCTCAGAAAGTAAGGCAGATCCCTCCCTGAATCTATTATTGACCGTTAAAGGGTCAGGACTCCATGAACTGTGTGCCACACCCTGAAGACGTTGCTGCTCAGCCCTTCCTTCCTTCCTTCCTTCCTTCCTTCCTTCCTTCCTTCCTTCCTTCCTTCCTCCTTCCAGCTTTTACATCCTGTTATTTCCAGTGTTCCCTGAGTCTTTGAGGGGCTGGTGCACATGTTCTGCTCAGCATTGAGCCCTCAGTCCTCACTCTGTCCTGAACTACAGCTACTGATGGATTTGGGGAGCGGGGGGGGGGGCGGGGGGCAGGCACTGTTCCCAGCTGTGGACCCACTGATAACTCACCAGGTTCCAATAGGTAAGTCCAAAGCGACAGTCACAACAGAGTCACAGCCCTGGTTAAATTCAGTAGGTCTCAGAACAAAACAAAGAAACAGTGTGGGAAAGGTGAGACAGGGTGGGAGGGAGATGAGAGGGTAGGCGTCACCAGAGCTGCACTGTATGTGAAGGTGTGCATCACCGTCACCAGAGCTGCACTGTATGTGAAGGTGTGTGTCACCGTCACCAGAGCTGCACTGTATGAGAAGGTGTGTGTCACCATCACCAGAGCTGCACTGTATGTGAAGGTGTGTGTCACCATCACCAGAGCTGCACTGTATGTGAAGGTGTGCGTCACTGTCACCAGAGCTGCACTGTATGAGAAGGTGGGCATCACCATCACCAGAGCTGCACTGTATGTGAAGGTGTGCGTCACCGTCACCAGAGCTGCACTATATGAGAAGGTGGGCGTCACCATCAGCAGAGCTGCACTATTTGTGAAGTTTTTTTTTGTCTCTGTCCCGTAAGTAAACACCTTATGAGTACAGAGATGCAAACCCACCAAGCCTGGAATCCTGCCCTGGGGTCTGCCGTTCCTTCTTCATGTCTGCTGTGCAGCACAGAAAGCTGGTTCCTTCTCTACCCTCCCGAGCCTGCCATAAGACCAGCAGTAGCTTTGTGGGGCACCTAGGCCATGCTGGGGACGCTGATCTTGCAATCGTAACTTCCCTTTGGTTATAGTGATGAAGGACCCACACTCTGCTGACTCTAGTCTGCAGCATCTGGGCATTGTTGTTGAGTCACCCAAGTTCCTGGACAGTTAGATGTGGCAGAGCCATTCTGTGTCACTCCCACATGACAGCACAGACCTTCTAAGGGCAGAAGGCACGTCTCTACCTCTCTCTTTTTGCTTCCCATTCCCCTGCACCTCCCTTCTCAGACACAGGTTGCGACCCTCCAATGCATCTCCCCTGGAGGGAGGAGGCCCCATCCCATGCCTTGGCAACACCTGCTCATAAATCCAGATCTGTGCCCAGGCCTGTGGTCTCTTCTCACCCCACCTCTGTGATGTACCTGTCTCCATCCCTGAGGCCCTCTGCCCTTCCCAGTCCCTGGCGGTGACTGCCCTGCCCTCTGCCCTTCCCGTTCCCTGGCAGTGACTGCCCTGCCCTCTGCCCTTCCCGGTCCCTGGCGGTGATTGCCCTGCCCTCTGCCCTTCCCAGTCCCTGGCAGTGACTCCCCCATCCACCCACTTTCTGCCTCCTCCTCAGATCAAGTGCTGTGGAATGCCAGAGGCCCACTCTGTGTCCCAATCTGCAAGTAGTCCTCTAGGCCACATTGGCTATGATTCCACATGACTCAGCTTGCTCGAGTGGAGGAGAAACAGATGCCTCGGGGCTGCTGTGGAGGTCAAGTACACAACAAAAAGCTAGTTTGGAGCCCTGGGCTCTGGGGTCTGGGCTCTATGTAGCTACAGACTGTTGCTGGTAATAAATGTCTCCTGGTGTGCTTGACAGTCTCCTCACACATCCAGAGGAGACATGAATTCTTAGAATTTATATTTCTTGGGACAAAAGCCCTCAGTCCGTGGGTGGCTGGTGACAGGGTGACTGAGCTCACGAGTGAACAGCGACACGGTAGATGATGGCCTGTTTCTTTCTCTGTAGCTCCCCAGTGCTGACAGAGAGCAATAGCACAAACCAGATGATTTGACACCAGGATTGATTCTCACACTCTGTGTAGGGGTAACCAGGACAAGACTCCATCCCCTGCCTTGGGGGAATATTCCTCCTTCCACCTGGCCTGCCCTCGGCATGGGGCTCCAGCCTCAGTCTCCAGCTCCCCTCACCTTTTCTGTGTGTTTAAGAACTCCCTGTTGTGGGGATGGAGAGATGGCCTAGCGGTTAAGAGTGCCGACTGCTCTTGCAGAGGATCCGGGTTCGAACCCCAGCACCCACATGGTGCCTGAAAACTGTCTTTAAATCCAGTTCCAGGGGAATTCAATGCCCTCTTCTGACCCCCGCACCATTGCACGACACGGGTGCACAAACCTGCATGCAGACAGTACACTCATACACATACAAAAATAAATAAAATAAAATAAAAAAGAACTCCCTGTTGTCTTCTGCAAAGATTTATCATCAGAATCAGAGCCTTAGACAATCTATGGTGAGGTCTTTAGTTATGTTTGCGAAGACCCCATTTCCAGGCAAGGTCTCTCTGCAGATGCTGGGAGCAGGTTTGGGGTTCTTCTGGGGTGGAGTCAGCCCGTCATGTTTCTCATACAGAAAGAGGAGCTGTTTTCCTTCAGAATCTCCATGCACACTGCTTCGAGTTCTAGCCTCACTAAGTGCTGGCCCTCTGAGCAGCATGCAATTTGTCACAGAACAGAGCAGTCACTCTAAGTCAAGGCCCACAGGGCTTGCTCACCAGGGCCTGAGATGTCTGGGAGCTGCTGGGAGAAGGGGAAGACTGTGACCCAGGTGGGTAGGGTCCCCGAGAGGAGAGGTCTGAAACACCAGAGATGTGCCTGGGTGGAGAGCTGATGCTTAGGATGGAGATAGGGACTCCTGCACAGGCAAGCTTCGCTGGGGCCAACACTGGGGCAGCAAGCAGGGCATGGGCACAGCTGACCGCATGTCTTCAGTGGTCCTGAGAAGTACTGGCTCAGGTCAGAGGAGACCCAGAGACTCTGCTTGAGGCTGGTATATATGTTAACGTCTGAAACGTGTAAGGATACATCCTAGCTAAGCTTGCCACAAGAGTTTCCTTGACTTAGAGACCGCTGAGAGTACAGCAGAGAATGGTCAGGATGAGAAGCTAGTCCACACCTGTACACAGCCCTGGGGGTCAGGATGAGAAGATAGTCCACACCAGTACACAGCTCCAGGGGTCAGGACGAGAAGCTAGTCCACACCTGTACACAGCCCTGGGGGTCAGGATGAGAAGCTAGCCCACACCTGTACACAGGCCTGGTGTTCAGGTTGAGAAGCTAGCCCACACCTGTACACAGGCCTGGGGGTCAGGATGAGAAGCTAGCCCACAGCTGTACACAGGTCTGGGGGTCAGGATGAGGAGCTAGCCCACACCTGTACACAGCCCTGGGGGTCAGGATGAGAAGTTAGCCCACACCTGTACATAGGCCTGGGGGTCAGGATGAGAAGCTACCCCATACCTGTACACAGCCCGAGTGTCAGGATGAGAGGTTAGCCCACACCTGTACACAGCCCTGTGGGTCAGGATGAGAAGCTAGCCCACACCTGTACACAACCCTGGGGTTCAGGATGAGAGGGTAACCCACACCTGTACACAGCCCTGGGGGTCAGGATGAGAAGCTAGCCCTGCACCTGTACACAGGCCTGGGGGTCAGGATGAGAAACTAGCCCACACCTGTACACAGCCGTAAGGGGTCAGGATGAGAAGCTAGCCCACACCCGTACACAGCCCCAGGGGTCAGAATGACAAGCTAGTCCACACCTGTACACAGCCCCGGGGGTCAGGATGAGAAACTAGCCCACACCTGTACACAGCCCTAAGGGGTCAGGATGAGAAGCTAGCCCACACCTGTACACGGCCCCGGGGGTCAGGATGAGAAGCTAGCCCACACCTGTACACAGGCCTGGGGGTCAGGATGAGAAGCTAGCCCCACACTGTACACAGGCCCTGTGGGTCAGGATGAGAAGCTAGCCCCACAATGTACACAGCCCTGGGGGTCAGGATGAGAAGCTAGCCCACACCTATACATAGGCCTGGGGGTCAGGACGAGAAGCTAACCCCACACTGTACACAGACCTGGGGGTCAGGATGAGAAGCTAACCCACACCTATACATAGGCCTGGGGGTCAGGATGAGAAGCTAGCCCCACACTGTACACAGCCCTGGGGGTCAGGATGAGAAGCTAGCCCACACCTATACATAGGCCTGGGGGTCAGGACGAGAAGCTAGCCCCACACTGTACACAGGCCCTGGGGGTCAGGATGAGAAGCTAGCCCCACACTGTACACAGCCCTGGGGGGTCAGAGTTCCCAGGGTCAGGACAGATGGAGTAAGTAACTTCTTGATATGATAGTTTCTAATATTCTTTACACATGTTAAAAGGCAGTATTGGTTGTTTATCTGAAACTCAAATCTGACTGGGCATGCTCTATTACATGTGACAATCTAAAAATACACCCCATAGGCACCATGCACCAGACAAAACACAATACAGAACACACCCCCACACTCCATACAAACCATACACAACATACAACATAGAACACACACCTCATATGTACCACACATACAACAAGCACAACAAAGGTCATACATCCCATATTCACTATGCACACCCACACACTCCACACAATCCATATAAAACACACAATAAAGAACACACTGTCCCACACACACCACCACAAAACACATAATATGAACAATAAAGAACACACACCTAAAACGTACCACTCAGTACCATACATTCACGCTCCATGGCGTGGGGACAATCACCAGTGAGCCACTTTGCTCCTTGCAGAGAAGCCCTTCAGGCTGAGACTCCCAGGGCACAGGGGCTGGTCAACAGCACTGGCCCAATGTACTGCAGCAGGAAAGGTAGGACCAGTAGAGGACAGGGCCCAGAGGATGAACTCTGAGAGTTCTCAGGCAGCCTAGGCCCAAGGCATTAACACATGTGGGGGTTTGATGACATTCCCCTGCACCAACATTCCAACAGCACAGCTATTAGGATTGGGACCAGCATCCCCTACAGCACAGCTATTAGGATTGGGACCAGCATCCCCTACATCACAGCTATTAGGACTGGGACCAGAATCCCCTACAGCACAGCTATTAGGACTAGGACCACCATCCCCTCCAGCACAGCTATTAGGATTGGGACCAGCATCCCCAACAGCACAGCTATTAGGACTGGGACCAGCATCTCCTCCAGCACAGCTATTAGGATTGGGACCAGCATCCCCTACAGCACAGCTATTACGATTGGGACCAGCATCCCCTACAGCACAGCTATTAGGATTGGGAACAGCATCCCCTACAGCACAGCTATTAGGATTGGGAACAGCATCCCTTACAGCACAGCTATTAGGATTGGGACCAGCATCCCCAACAGCACGGCTATTAGGATTGGGACCAGCATCCCCTACATCACAGCTATTAGGATTGGGACCAGCATCCCCAACAGCAGGGATATTAGGATTGGGAGTAGCATCCCGTACAGCACAGCTATTAGGATTGGGACCAGCATCCCCTACAGCACAGCTATTAGGATTGGGACCAGCATCCCCAACAGCACAGCTATTAGGATTGGGACCAGCATCCCCTACAGCACAGCTATTAGGATTGGGACCAGCATCCCCTACAGCACAGCTATTAGGATTGGGACCAGCATCCCCTACAGCACAGCTATTAGGATTGGGACCAGCATCCCCTACAGCACAGCTATTAGGATTGGGACCAGCATCCCCTACAGCACAGCTATTAGGATTGGGACCAGCATCCCCTACAGCACAGCTATTAGGATTGGGACCAGCATCCCCTACAGCACAGCTATTAGGATTGGGACCAGCATCCCCTACAGCACAGCTATTAGGATTGGGACCAGCATCCCCTACAGCACAGCTATTAGGATTGGGACCAGCATCCCCTACAGCACAGCTATTAGGATTGGGACCAGCATCCCCTACAGCACAGCTATTAGGATTGGGACCAGCATCCCCTACAGCACAGCTATTAGGATTGGGACCAGCATCCCCTACAGCACAGCTATTAGGATTGGGACCAGCATCCCCTACAGCACAGCTATTAGGATTGGGACCAGCATCCCCTACAGCACAGCTATTAGGATTGGGACCAGCATCCCCTACAGCACAGCTATTAGGATTGGGACCAGCATCCCCTACAGCACAGCTATTAGGATTGGGACCAGCATCCCCTACAGCACAGCTATTAGGATTGGGACCAGCATCCCCTACAGCACAGCTATTAGGATTGGGACCAGCATCCCCTACAGCACAGCTATTAGGATTGGGACCAGCATCCCCTACAGCACAGCTATTAGGATTGGGACAAGCATCCCCAACAGCACAGCTATTAGGATTGGGACCAGCATCTTCTACAGCACAGCTATTACAATTGGGACCAGCAGCCCCTACAGCACAGCTATTAGGATTGGGACCAGCATCCCTTACAGCACAGCTACTAGGATTGGGAGCAGCATCCCTTACAGCACAGCTACTAGGATTGGGAGCAGCATAACCAACAGCACGGCTATTAGGATTGGGACCAGCAACCCCTACATCACAGCTATTAGGATTGGGACCAGCATCCACTACAGCACAGCTATTAGGATTGGGAACAGCATCCCCTACAGCACAGCTATTACGATTGGGATTAGCATCCCCTACAGCACAGCTATTAAGATTGGGAACATCCTCCCCTACAGCACAGCTATTAGGATTAGGACCAGTATCCCCAACAGGACAGCTAGTAGGATTGGGAACAGCATCCCCAACAGCACAGCTATTACGATTGGGACCAGCATCCCCAACAGCACGGCTATTAGGATTGGGACCAGCATCACCTACATCACAGCTATTAGGATTGGGACCAGCATACCCTACATAACAGCTATTAGAATTGGGACCAGCATCCCCAACAGCACGGCTATTAGGATTGGGACCAACAACCCCTACAGCACAGCTATTAGGATTGGGACCAGAATCCATTACAGCACAGCTATTAGGATTGGGACCAGCATCCCCTGCAGCACAGCTATTAGGATTGGGACCAGAATCCCCTAGAGCACAGCTATTAGGATTAGGATCAGCATCCCCTACAGCATGGCTAGTAGGATTGGGACTAGCATATCCGACAGCACAGGTATTAGGATTGGGACCAGCATCCCCAACAGCACGGCTAGTAGGATTGGGACCAGCATCCCCTACAGCACAGCTATTAGGATTGGGACCAGCATCCCCAACAGCACAGCTATTAGGATTGGGACCAGCATCCCCTACAGCACAGCTATTAGGATTGGGACCAGCATCCCCTACAGCACAGCTATTAGGATTGGGACCAGCATCCCCTACAGCACAGCTATTAGGATTGGGACCAGCATCCCCTACAGCACAGCTATTACGATTAGGACCAGCATCTCCAACAGCACAGCTATTAGGATTGGGAACAGCATCCCCTACAGCACAGATATTAGTATTGGGACCAGCATCCCCTACAGCATAGCTATTAAGATTGGGACCAGCATCCCCTACAGCACAGCTATTACGATTGGGACCAGCATCTCCGAAAGCACAACTATTAGGATTGTGACCAGCATCCCCTACAGCACGGCTAGTAGGATTGGGAACAGCATCCCAAACAGCACAGATATTACGATTAGGACCAGCATCCCCAACAGTACGGCTTTTAGGATTGGGACCAACATTCCCTACAGCACAGCTATTAGGATTGGGACCAGCATCCCTTACAGCACAGATATTAGGATTGGGACCAGCATCCCCTACAGCACAGCTATTAGGATTGGGACCAGCATCCCCTACAGCATGGCTAGTAGGATTGGGAACAGCATCCCCGACAGCACAGCTATTAGGATTGGGACCAGCATCCCCAACAGCACGGCTACTAGGATTGGGACCAGCATCCCCTACAGCACAGCTATTACGATTGGGACCAGCATCTCCGAAAGCACAACTATTAGGATTGTGACCAGCATCCCCTACAACACGGCTAGTAGGATTGGGAACAGCATCCCAAACAGCACAGATATTAGGATTGTGACCAGCATCCCCTACAGCACAGCTATTAGGATTGGGACTAGCATCCGCAACAGCACAGCTATTAGGATTGGGACCAGCATCACCTACAGCACAGCTACTACGATTGGGAACAGCATCCCATAAGCACAGCTATTAGGATTGGGACCAGCATCCCCTACAGCACAGCTATTAGGATTGGGACCAGCATCCCCTACAGCACAGCTATTAGGATTGGGACCAGAATCTCCAAAAGCACACTTATTAGGATTGGGACCAGCATCCCCTACAAAACAGCTATTAGGATTGGGACCAGCATCCCCGAAAGCACAGCTATTAGGATTAGGACCAGCATCCCCAACAGCATGGCTATTAGGATTGGGACGAACATCCCCTACAGCACAGCTATTAGGATTGGGACCAGCATCCCTTACAGCACAGCTATTAGGATTGGGACCAGCATCCCCTACAGCACAGCTATTAGGATTGGGACCAGCATCCCCTACAGCACAGCTATTAGGATTGGGACCAGCATCCCCTACAGCACAGCTATTAGGATTGGGACCAGCATCCCCTACAGCACAGCTATTAGGATTGGGACCAGCATCCCCTACAGCACAGCTATTAGGATTGGGACCAGCATCCCCTACAGCACAGCTATTAGGATTGGGACCAGCATCCCCTACAGCACAGCTATTAGGATTGGGACCAGCATCCCCTACAGCACAGCTATTAGGATTGGGACCAGCATCCCCTACAGCACAGCTATTAGGATTGGGACCAGCATCCCCTACAGCACAGCTATTAGGATTGGGACCAGCATCCCCTACAGCACAGCTATTAGGATTGGGACCAGCATCCCCTACAGCACAGCTATTAGGATTGGGACCAGCATCCCCTACAGCACAGCTATTAGGATTGGGACCAGCATCCCCTACAGCACAGCTATTAGGATTGGGACCAGCATCCCCTACAGCACAGCTATTAGGATTGGGACCAGCATCCCCTACAGCACAGCTATTAGGATTGGGACCAGCATCCCCTACAGCACAGCTATTAGGATTGGGACCAGCATCCCCTACAGCACAGCTATTAGGATTGGGACCAGCATCCCCTACAGCACAGCTATTAGGATTGGGACCAGCATCCCCTACAGCACAGCTATTAGGATTGGGACCAGCATCCCCTACAGCACAGCTATTAGGATTGGGACCAGCATCCCCTACAGCACAGCTATTAGGATTGGGACCAGCATCCCCTACAGCACAGCTATTAGGATTGGGACCAGCATCCCCTACAGCACAGCTATTAGGATTGGGACCAGCATCCCCTACAGCACAGCTATTAGGATTGGGACCAGCATCCCCTACAGCACAGCTATTAGGATTGGGACCAGCATCCCCTACAGCACAGCTATTAGGATTGGGACCAGCATCCCCTACAGCACAGCTATTAGGATTGGGACCAGCATCCCCTACAGCACAGCTATTAGGATTGGGACCAGCATCCCCTACAGCACAGCTATTAGGATTGGGACCAGCATCCCCTACAGCACAGCTATTAGGATTGGGACCAGCATCCCCTACAGCACAGCTATTAGGATTGGGACCAGCATCCCCTACAGCACAGCTATTAGGATTGGGACCAGCATCCCCTACAGCACAGCTATTAGGATTGGGACCAGCATCCCCTACAGCACAGCTATTAGGATTGGGACCAGCATCCCCTACAGCACAGCTATTAGGATTGGGACCAGCATCCCCTACAGCACAGCTATTAGGATTGGGACCAGCATCCCCTACAGCACAGCTATTAGGATTGGGACCAGCATCCCCTACAGCACAGCTATTAGGATTGGGACCAGCATCCCCTACAGCACAGCTATTAGGATTGGGACCAGCATCCCCTACAGCACAGCTATTAGGATTGGGACCAGCATCCCCTACAGCACAGCTATTAGGATTGGGACCAGCATGCCCTACAGCACAGCTATTAGGATTGGGACCAACATCCCCTACAGCACAGCTATTAGGATTAGGACCAGCATCCCCTACAGCATGGCTAGTAGGATTGGGTCCAGCATCCACAACAGCACAGCTATTAGGATTGGGAACAGCATCCCCTACAGCACAGCTATTAGTATTGGGACCAGCATCCCCAACAGCACGGCTATTAGGAATGGGACCAGAATCCCATACAGCACAGCTATTAGGACTGGGACCAGCATCCCCTACAGCACAGCTATTAGGATTGGGACCAGCATCCCCAACAGCATGGCTAGTAGGATTGGGACCAACATCCTCAACAGCACAGCTATTAGGATTGGGACCAGCATCCCCAACAGCCCAGCTATTACGATTGGGACTAGCATCCCCTACAGCACAGCTATTAGGATTGGGAACAGCATCCCCTACAGCACAGCTATTAGGATTAGGACCAGTATCCCCAACAGCATGGCTAGTAGGATTGGGAACAGCATCCCAACAGCACAGCTATTATGATTGGGACCAGCATTCCCAACAGCACGGCTATTAGGATTGGGACCAGCATCCCTTACAGCACAGCTATTAGGATTAGGACCAGTATCCCCAACAGCACGGCTATTAGGATTGGGACCAGCATCCCCTACAGCACAGCTATTAGGATTAGGACCAGTATCCCCAACAGCACGGCTATTAGTATTGAGACCAGCATCCCCAACATCACAGCTATTAGGATTGGGACTAGCATCCCCTACAGCACAGCTATTAGGATTAGGACCAGCATCCCCTACAGCATGGCTAGTACGATTGGGACCAGCATCCCCTACAGCAAAGCTACTAGGATTGGGACCAACATCCCCAACAGCATGGCTAGTAGTATTGGGACCAGCATCCCCAACAGCACGGCTAGTAGGATTGGGAACAACATCCCCAACAGCACAGCTATTAGTATTGGGACCAGCATCTCCGTCAGCACAGCTCTTAGTATTGGGACCGGCATCCCCTACAGCACAGCTATTACGATTGGGACCAGCATCCCTTACAGCACAGCTATTAGGTTTGGGACCAGCATCCCCTACAGCACAGCTATTAGGATTGGGACCAGCATCCCCAACAGCATGGCTAGTAAGATTGGGACCAACATCCCCAACAGCACAGCTATTAGGTTTGGGACCAGCATCCCCATCAGCACAGCTATTAGTTTTGGGACCAGCATCCCCTACAGCACTGCTATTACCATTGGGACCAGCATCCCCAAAAGCACAGCTATTAGGGTTGGGACCAGCATCCCCAAAAGCACACCTATTAGGATTGGGACCAGCATCCCCTACAGCACAGCTATTAAGATTGGGACCAGCATCCCCTACAGCACAGCTATTAGGATTGGGACCAGCATCCCCAACAGCACAGCTATTAGGATTGGGACCAGCATCCCCTACATCACAGCTATTAGCATTGTGACCAGCATCTCCTACAGCACAGCTATTATGATTGGGACTAGCATCCCCTACAGCACAGCTATTAGGATTAGGAGGAGCATCCCCAACAGCATGGCTAGTAGGATTGGGAACAGCATCCCCAACAGCACAGCTATTACGATTGGGACCAGCATCCCCTACAGCACAGCTATTAGGATTGGGACCAGCATCCCTTACAGCACAGCTATTATGATTGGGAACAGCATCCCCAACAGCACGGCTATTAGGATTGGGACCATCATCCCCTACATCACAGATATTAGAATTGGGACCAGCATCCCCTACAGCACAGCTATTAGGATTAGGACCAGCATCCCCTACAGCATGGCTAGTAGGATTGGGACCAGCATCCCCTACAGCACCGCTACTAGGATTGGGACCAGCATCCCGTACAGCATGGCTAGTAGGATTGGGACTAGCATCCCCGACAGCACAGCTATTAGGATTGGGACCAGCATCCCCAACAGCATGGCTAGTAGGATTGGGACCAGCATCCTCTACAGCACAGCTATTAGGATTGGGACCAGCATCCCCAACAGCACGGCTAGTAGGATTGGGACCAGCATCCCCTACAGCACAGCTATTAGGATTGGGACCAGCATCCCCAACAGCACGGCTATTAGGATTGGGACCAACATCCCCTACAGCACAGCTATTAGGATTGGGACCAACATCCCCTACAGCATGGCTAGTAGGATTGTGACCAACATCCCCAACAGCACATCTATTAGGATTGGGACCAGCATCCCCAACAGCACAGCTATTACGATTGGGACCAGCATCCCCAACAGCACAACTATTAGGATTGGGACCAGCATCCCCTACAGCACAGCTATTATGATTGGGACCAGCATCCCCAAAAGCACACCTATTTGGATTTGATCCAGCATCCCCTACAGCACAGTTATTAGGATTGGGACCAGCATCCCCAACAGCACAGCTATTAGGATTGGGACCAGCATCCCCTACATCACAGCTATTACGATTGGGACCAGCCTCCCCTACAGCACAGCTATTAGGATTGGGACCAGCATCCACAACAGCACAGCTATTAGGATTAGGACCAGCATCCCCAACAGCATGGCTAGTCGGATTGGGAACAGCATCCCCAACAGCACAGTTATTACGATTGGGACCAGCATCCCCAACAGCACAGCTATTAGGATTGGGACCAGCATCCCCTACAGCACAGCTATTACAATTAGGACCAGCATTCCCTGCAGCACAGCTATTAAGATTGGGACCAGCATCCCCTACAGCACAGCTATTAGGATTGACACCAGCATCCCCAACAACACAGCTATTAGGATTGGGACCAGCATCCCCAACAGCACAGCTATTAGGATTGGGACCAGCATCCCCAACAGCAGGGCTATTTTATTGTACTTAGCACACATGGCTCATTGCTGACCAGCAGGCAAAAGAGTCTAATCTGAAATCTAGGTTAAAATCACCATATGTTACTGAACTCCCCTGGATTAACTCCATTGATTTTGATGTGCTTATTACCAAGGAACTCCTTTGTAACATCTTAGGTCCTTAGGTCAGGAAGAGACACGCTCCACATCTGCACTCCAGGAGTACATGCCTGAATGGGCCTTTGTGTTCATGGCAGCTGTCAGAGACGGACACCTCAAATGTGGCCATAGCTACCTGCCTGTCCAGAGAGGACTACAGCCATAGAGCACTGAACTAAAGATCATCAAAATCTGGGACACAGCCCTCCATGCAGCTACAGAAGAGGTTCATGGAAGAAGGGGTGCTTTCTTGTAATAGTTATTTCTCTTTTTGTTACAAGCAATACCCTGACAAGAAATGACTTAAGGAAGGCAGGATTTATTTTGGCTCACAGTTTGAGAGGATGAAGGCCGTCATGCAGGGCATGGCATGTAGTTGGAATGGCTTATAGTTCAGACAATGGGAGTGTGAGGCTGCTTCCATACTTCTTGGCTGACTAGGGGAGAGAGGAGGAAGAGGAGGAAGAGGAGGAGAGAGAGAGAGAGAGAGAGAGAGAGAGAGAGAGAGAGAGAGAGAGAGATTGGAAGCTATAAAGCCTGGAGGCCTGCCCCCAGTGGTTGGGAGGTGTCTGTACATGGGGTCATCTTGTGCTTGGGACGAGTTCCTCCAGCTAGGTCAGGATTCCACAGCTTCTGAAACAGCACCACCTGCTGAGGACCAAGTCATCAAAGGCCTGTGTCTGCCTGGGACACGTCTTATGACAAACTCTGAAGAACAGGAAATAAAAGGTTGTTACGTGAGCACGTGATCAGATACCCCTTAAATAAGAAGCCTTTTGTGCTAGCAATGCTGTCCCGACTGGCTGCTGTGAAGCAGCAGACATGTTCTGACCTCTGTGGACTCGCTCGGTGTCATGGGAACCACGGGCAGTAAGGCTGGGACAGAGGCTGAAGACTGAGAGGGGCTGTGCTGAGACTGTGCAACAGATGCAGAATCAGATAGTCATAAACATTCACAGGAAATGGGGCCAGAGCCTGACGGCACTGGCTATTAGTGTATGAAGCTGCTGGCTGACATTCCTGGTGATATTACTGTCCAGATACTTAATATAATTAAGATCCATCGCCATGGAAACAGTGAAATGCAAGGCTCACATGTAGCGGAGTACGTTCTGAAAGCTGTTGGCAGAAGCCGCTCTCTTCTGTCTGTACTGCGACGAGAGCTGGTGGCAGATCGGGGTCTCTCCTGCTGGCACGGCCGCAGCCCCCCCAGACCCACTGCTTCCTTCCTGGCACAGGAGGTCCAGATGCCCACGGCTGGTGCATGCTTGTCCATGTTGTCTCCTGTGATCCTCTGCCAGTCCCTGCAGCAAGGCTCTCTCTTCTAGGTATTTCCTGCTGTGTCTGATGCCACAGGCATGCCAGCGTGGCACCGACTCCGTCGCAAAGGTCTGGCTTCCGTGAGATCCTCACCCACACATCTGCAGAGCCCCAGGCATCCTGTATCCTGCCTTCATGCCCTTTTCTGGGGGCATGTGTGTGAGGAGAACCCGAGGGTCCCACATGTTGGTGCTGACCTTGGCACTCTCCTGGGCTGTAGCTCCGTTCTACTCCTCATCTGCGAGCACCGCTGGGTCATGCTGGGACCCAGTCTTGGGATGAGAAGCGGATGCACCCACTCTTTCATCATACCTTCCCAAGTCACAGGTCTCCACAGGGGCCCATGTGTCAACCCTTCTAGCTATGGTCTGACTAAGCTCTGGGTGGACATGGTATGTGGCCCATGCCAACTCTGTTTCCCTTGATCACAGGGCCCTGAGGAGGCAGGGCAGGTTCCTTCCTAGCTCAAATATTTCATAATGTTATATGCTTGTGTCTTAGTTCCTTTCCTTGTTTCTAAGAAACCATCCTGACATAGGGCCTGGAGAGATGGCTCAGTGGTTAAGAGCACTGCCCTTGCAGTGGACCTGGGCTTGATTAAAACCCTAAAGGAAGCTGCTTAAGTCTCTGACCCACCACAGGAGGGAAGCTGCATAGAAGCTACATGCCTACCATGGAACAGACGGACCTGGGTGAGAATCCATTAGAGTGGGGCAGGCTGTTATCACATACCCAATCTCACAGAGCTGTTCATGAGCTCAAAGTGGCTATCTCTTACCTCAAGATCTGTGTGGGAACCTGGGAGACAGGCAAGATATCAGATGGGGAGCAGGGATGAGGCTATGTCCCCCCAAATCCCAGATGTACACTTTAATCTTTGCTTTGTGGAGTTTTCCTAACACACCTTACCATCTTAGGGGTGAGTTAGCACTCCAGGTGCCATCCATGATTCATTGACTGGGAATGGCCTCAGCAGCAGGCTAGACCTGAGGACATGCTGTGCTCTGACAGCTGTGCCAAAAGAGGGTGCCTGTTCCTCAGGAGAGCCACAAGCCGAACTGCTTGCTTCTCTACCTAGCATGACACCCAGACCCAGCACCCAGCATCAGCCAAGGCCCTAGCCCTGGGGGTTCAGCCCAGGCCTGACTCCAGACCCAGTACTCAGCACTCAGACACAGCTTCAGCACCCAGCGCAACCCAGACCCAGAACCCAGAACCCAGACCCCAGACCCAGACCCAGACCCAGACCCAGCTCCAGACCCAGACCCCGACCCAGGTCCAGCACCCAGCTCAGCCCCAGCATCCCCTGAAGCTTTGCTGTCTTCTGAGTGGCATGCTAAGGGGTGCATCTTTACAAACATCATTGTATCAGTGCACCTGCAAATGACCCTCGGGGTCTGTATCTTCTGTGCTCGCCACTGTTTCTAGGTCCACAGGCATCCCACACAGATTAGCAATCCGGGAGGCCCTGCATGGGGCAGAGTGCAGAGGAGCTTTCCGGCTCCCAGCCCCAGGCTCCCAGTCTGTGTATCCCTTTATTAAGCTTCTTGCTCAGGACTGCAGTGAACAGCACAACTGGATGGTATCTGAAGAAATGTCTGTTCACCATGATTCAGGAGCTGTGGCTCTTGGGGTGGGCTAGAAGCAGGATGCAGCTTCTTTCAGCTTCGCCTACACTGGGAAGAGGGGCTGAAGTCCAACTTACAGACCCCCAGCATCTCACTCGCTCACACTGTCTGACCCCCAATCAGCTCATATTCATGGCCACCAGCTGCAAGTGAACCAGGGGAGGCCTCGCTACCCTTCAGGCCGGGGACCAACAGCTCTGAACTCCTCAGAGCCTCTGCTACAGGCTCAGAAATTGCTCTTAGGGGCTGGTGGCTCAGTCAACAAATTGTTTGCTGTGAAAGTGTGAGAATCTGAGTTTGGATGCCCCAAACCAGTGTAATCCTAGGATAGGGGAAGGTGGAGACAGGAGGTCCCTGGGGATGGCTGGCCACCTAGTCTAGTTCAACCAGTGAGCTCTGGGTTCACTGAGAGACCCTCCTTCAGAAAAAGTAGAGAGACTGAGGAAGACACTGGCCTACCACACACACACACACACACACACACACACACACACACACATACACACACACACATGCAAATACACAAAAGGACATGTTGTTGGTTGGTTTAATAAATGCTGGATGGTGTGGATGAATAAAAGAAGATCGGCATGGATGGACAGATGACTGGATGAATGAATAAACGAACTGCTCCCTCCTGCCAGCCCAGGGCAGTGGAAACGTTGAAAGAGGAGCACCCTCAGATTTCTGGGCTACCATTTACAAGAGTAAGAACTTCCATGAAGGAGATTTGACTTGGAGAAAAATATCACGGCCAATTCTTCTGAGAGTTTATTTTAAAAGTCAGACAGAAAGCATGCTTAATTTAACACTGTGCTAAACCGTGAACGTGCTCGCCGATAGCACAGAAGCTTGAAGATGGGACAGTGACCCAGGGAGAGCCATGCAAGCTCAGGGCAGGGACCCCAGGCTCCTCATGCAGGAGACGCCACGTGGTCCCACTGGCTTGGGAGCCTTCACCAGGGTTAGGGACGCCTCCACAGTCCTGCCTCCTGTCCCTCGGTGCCCACTCTCCCCCCGTCCTCTCTGCTCTCTCGGCCTCTTTCCTGTCCATCCCCTCGTTTTCTGCTTGAATTTCTCCCCCCAGGAGGGCTTTCTGGTACCTCACCACTAAAACAGATGGATCCCCCAATCTGCTGAAGAGGCCAAGACAGTGCGTCTGTCCACGCCCGTTATCTTCAGTGTAAGGAGAGCACCACACGCTCACCAAGAGGTAAAGAGAAGGGGAGAGATCTCACAGTGTGTGAGACATCTCTGCGATGGGAGCTGTGTTGAATCCCCGTGATCTATCCACCTCAGTCATTACAGCAACCTCCCGTCCATCCCCCAGCACAGCGATGCAGAATTCGGGGACGTGCTCCTGAAGAGGCCCAATCACCAAGACGCAGCAGCCGTGGCAGTACCAACAGCATCACTGGTGCACAAAGAAGGCCTGCCTGGGCTGTGGAGGCCCAGCAGACCCCGTTCTCACAGGTGGGAACCGCAGAGGCCCCTCAAGGTCCTGCTTTCCTGTGCTCAGGCAGGAGTCCTGGCATGGAGTCCCTGGGCTACAGAGCACAGCTGGGAGGGCTCTCCCTCCTGGCTACACTCGGCCTCTGTAATACTAACATTACCTTCAGGGTGTGATTATTTAGGCCTTGTAGATTTTGAATGTATTCTTCAGCCCTTTAATATTTAAAACATGTTTTTCTGAAACAGTGATTTCCCTACATTATGAACTATATAAAATTTATTGAAATCCATGTCCTGTCAAAACTCCTTATGGCTCCTTATGAGCCTGGAGGAACACTGCCAGGGTGTGTTGAGGTGGGTGGACCTGGGGGAGGGAGGGTGGGCAACAAGGCTCGTAGATAATCAAAATTGATATTCACAGTGGCCTGCGTGCATGGAAGAGATCTCTCCAAGGCAAATCAACGTGGTTGTCTTTTAATTAACCTTGAAATCAGAATATTCTCAAGCATGGAAACCTCTGCGTGCAAACTACAATGAAAGAGGCCCGTGTTATCATAATAGCATCTTAAACCCAATAATGCATTTAACATCTGTCTAACGGATGTGTCTATAAGTGCCCTAATGTGCTGTTGCTGATAACAAGATCAAACAAGAGTCTTTACATCGTTTCAGTGACAAGCCAGGGGCATCTCGTGCCGGTGGCCAACCTCTCCTCCTCTGTGATGGAAGTGAATCCTGTGCAATTAGGGAAGGCACCTCTGAGCTGTTCTAGCATTTCTTGGTCCCTGCACTTTTGAGAGGCAGCTGGACTCGGTACTGGGCACACACAGGGCCATCTTGGACAGGCCTGAGCCTGCCACTGGGGACATCAACACTGGAGGCCCCAGCTCCAGACCCAGAACAATTTGGTGGCCTTGATGTCAACGGAATGGCCAGTTGGTCCCCTGCCTTCAGTGTCTACAGCAAACATCACCTGCACAGGATCAGTGTCTACAGCAAACATCTCCTGCACAGCAGCTGAGTCTTGCTACCCTGAAGTCGCAGCTCTGATTCACAGGATCACTGAGGAACTGGGACGTTTCTCTGGTGGCTTCAGCAGACTGTACTGTACCCTTTACAGCAGACTGGCAGGGAGGCGGGACCAGGAGAGCCACAGGGAAGGGTACGAGGCAGTGCAGAAAGACGCACCCCCACTCTGACTCATCTCTCTTAGAGAGAACAGAGACCACGAGGGGCTGAGGGCAGAAGTGGCAGCTGCACCCCCTCTGCCCTTCCATGCTGACCCCCATTTCCCTGTGTCCCAGAGACTCTCATTCATGGCTCTGTTCCAATACCCAGCACAGAGAAGGTGCCCAGTGTGGAGCCCTGGATCCTTGTGCAGATGGATTAACAAACACCTCTCCTGGTGCAGCAAACATGTGTGACCTGCCCTGTGTCGTCACTACACATCTTGTTCTGTGTGAGCCCCCACAAGTGGTGGGAGAGACAGAGTTCCCAAGTGCCCTGCCCCAAGGTCATGACCTCTCCATCGGTCCAGGTGGGCATGACAGAAGTGCTGGCTTCCCCACTGCTACTGTCATTAAGAACAGAGAGCCTGGGAGGGACTGGCTCCCCGGCGAGGGCTAAAGGACAAGGGAAGTAGCCTGGACAGCCTGGATGCCCTAGAAAGAGGCACAAGCAGAATGCTCCTCCTCCCCCATGTGAATCGGGAGGGATCCTGCCCCAGGTCTCTCCCACTCCCAGTACAGCTCTGGAGCCTGCACTAGCCCAGCTTTGCTGCCTGTCTCCTCAAAGGACCGTCAGTCTGTTCTTGCACTAATTATGGCCTGTCATCCGGAACAAATACCTCATATGACAAGCGAGATAATTAATACGCTCAGAGAAAACTTTCTTTTTTCTTAATTAAAGCACACAATTCCTTTTAAAAGCAAGAAAATAGATCTATTGTCTCCAGCCAGAGAATGCACATACCAGGGCATGTAGAACATTGCGATTTAGTTATATTGTGTTTTCTTTTAAAAAATAAAAATAGTGAGTGGTTAGAACTCTTTTTGGAATAAATATCACCCAAAAAGTGATATGTGATGCATGGAAGGCCGTGTGCAAGCACCTGAAACATCCAGTTACTGAGCTCGGAGTTCTCAGGCCCACAGCTACTTATAAATAAGAGATGACCTGTTGGTTAAAGTGCTTAACAAGCAGGATGGGGCCCTGAGTCTGGTCCTTAGAACTCACGCAGAACGTTGGATGTGCTGGCGCATGCTTAGGACCGCAGTGCCAGGAAGGACACCCAGGGCTTGGCGGTTAGCTACTGTGCCTGATTCCGCACCCCCAGGCTAATGAGCTCCTCCCCCACAGAAACAAGAAGATGGCACCCGGGGCTGTCCTTTGAACTCACATGTATGTTTACACACATTCACATGCTCGCACACATACATGCACTTGCAAAGTAACATTTATACATACACTAAAAAGGATAGAGAAGCAGAGAATTTTAAAATATTTTACTATTTTTATTTTATGTGTGTGAGTGTACCACCTGCATGTTTGCAAATGCACCTGTGTCATGCAATGCCCTCGGAGGGCATTGTATCCCCTGAAACTGTAGTTACAGACAGGTGTTAGCCACCATGTAGGTGCTGGGAATTGAACCCAGGTTCTCTGCAAGAGCAGCCAGTGCTCTTAACCACTGAATCATCTCTCCAGCCCCAGAACAGAAAACTTGAAGACAAAGTAGTTGTCAGAGGCTGTGGCATCGCGGATCCTAGAGGCGGGTCCTCCTGCCTGAACCTGAACCTGACCTTCCTTCTCATAGGATGGGAATTGTAACAGGGCAAATTCTTTGAGTGAAGTTTTACCAGAGATGAGGCTGCAGGTTCCCAGTGTAAGAGCAAGAAACAGACACCTGTCACGTGTGGGAGAATGCTGGAAACACACATGCTGGTGAAAAGCAGGCCGTGCTGAGAATGGCAGACTCCTCGTCCCCAGTTCTCCTGACAGCTGGGGACCATGAGTGGTCCCCCAAGTGAAAGAGCCGCAGATCCCCCATGACTAACACAGGCGAGCATGGGGAAGTAGAAGCCACAAGCCAGCACGCAGCCATATCAATGGGACAGAGAAGCGAGCATCTATGTGTGGACTGCGTCACCCAGCTCCTCTCCCACCCCTTGGGAAACTTCCAGAGATAAGATGGGGATAAAAATCCTCACTGCCAGCAGCTGTCACCTTGTCCTTCCATTTGGAGGCCGGCAGTTCAGTGCTTATTCATCCTGATGTAGGCTCTTTTCTCTTGAAAAATGTTCAATTCCCTGGCTTTATCCATCAGGGGAAAAGAAAGAGCACACGATTTCTTGTAAAAGGCTCTCCTAAGCTCACAGCGCTCTGTGCCTTCCTAAGAAGATGTGAGGCCAGGGCAGGCATAGGCCCTGTGTGCTGTGTGCTGCAGCCCCAGGCCCGCCGTGCCCAGGAGACCCCTGTAGGATTCACATGGCAGACAGCCATGCCTGGAAGCCAGAAGGTGTCTGGGAACTTCTGAGAACTCACACTCAGTGTCTGAAACCCTGGGGTAAGCAGTTGCCGCAGAGGAGGAAGTGACCCCTCTGTGACTCCGCCTCCCCGACTCAGGGCTTTCTCAATGAGCATCAGGCCGAAGCCTGGACCCAAGTGCTACGTCCTGTCCCAGCACCCAAGACAGCCCAGGCACTGCGAGAAGGCGATTCTGCCTTCTTTGGCTGTCCCCGGCCCAGGAATTGGGTCTTCAGCTACCAGACATCCGTCCGTCCATCCATCCGTCCATCCATCCATCCATCCATCCATCCATTTACTCATTATTAACCTTTGTTTTCTTTCGATATAGTTTTAAGTTTTTCCTCATATAGATCTTGTAGACATTTTGTTAGGTTAATACAAAAGTAATTTATGCTGGAACAGTTAATGCAAGTGGTACTAAGGGGGGGTTGTTTTTTTAAAATATTTTTTAATTAATTTATTATTTTTTATGGGTACTGTATGCATGTAGGTTGGTGCACCCGTGTTGTGCAATGCCTCAGAGGTCAGAAGAGGGCATCTTATTCCCCTGGAACTGGAGTTAAAAACAGTTCTTAGCCGCCATGTGGGTGTTGGGAATCGAACCCAAGTCCTCTTCAAGAGCAGTCGATGCTCTTAACTGCTGAGCCATCTCTGCAGCTCCATACTGAGGTTTTTATCTTAAAGTCCATCTGTCTGCTCTGGGCTTAGGAAGATGAAAGACTATTGTATATCATGAGATCTTGGTATAATGATTTATTCTAGGAGGGATTTTATTATTTATTGTGTTTTTGGTTGTTGTTAATTTAGTTTTTTCAGGCAGGATCTCCCTGTAGCCAAGCTGGCTTAGAACACACTTTGTAGACCAGACTGGCTTGGACCATGCTATGTAGAAGAGGCCGGCCTCAATTTCAGAGAGCTCCTTCTGCCTCCCCAGTGCTAGGAATAAAGGTGTGTACTACAACACCTGGATATTTCATTATTCCTTTTCCCTCAGCCTTTCAAGTCACCACGGACCTTCTGGATATACCCCTTCCCATTTCCAAGACATCCTTTCCTGTCCCCACACATCCTCTCCTGTCCCCACACATCCCCTCCTGTCCCCACACATGCCCTCCTGTCCCCACACATCCTCTCCTGTCCCCACACATCCCCTCCTGTCTCCACACATCCCCTCCTGTCCCCACACATCCCCTCCTGTCCCCACACATCCCCTCCTGTCCCCACACATCCCCTCCTGTCCCCACACATCCCCTCCTGTCCCCACACATCCCCTCCTGTCCCCACACATCCTCTCCTGTCCCCACACATCCTCTCCTGTCCCCACACATCTCTTCCTGTCCCTACACATCCTCTCCTGTCCCCACACATCCTCTCCTGTCCCCACACATCTCCTCCTGTCCTCACACATCCTCTCCTGTCCCCACACATCTCTTCCTGTCCCCACAAATCCTCTCCTGTCCCCACACATCCTCTCCTGTCCCCACACATCTCTTCCTGTCCCCACACATCTCTTCCTGTCCCCACACATCCTCTCCTGTCCCCACACATCTCTTCCTGTCCCCACACATCCCCTCCTGTCCCCACACATCCTCTCCTGTCCCCACACATCCTCTCCTGTCCCCACACATCTCTTCCTGTCCCTACACATCCCCTCCTGTCCCCACACATCCCCTCCTGTCCCCACACATCCTCTCCTGTCCTCCACATCTCTTCCTGTCCCCATACATCCTCTCCTGTCCCCACACATCTCCTGTCCCCACACATCCTCTCTTGTCCCACACATGCCCCTCTTGTCCCCATGTACCTTCTATTTATCAGGACTTTCACTCATTCTCACATGTGCATGTCACGCTCTTGGGTCATATTTGTCCCTCCTATCCAGCATGTCCCCTTCCACCGCTTCTGCAAATCTCCTTTCTTTCCTGAATAGTTTCCCTCCACTTTCATGTCTCATTTCTATGTCTTTTAATCTAGATTCTCCGTGGGAAAGAATATATGCAGTATTTGTTTTTCTAAGTCTGGCTTATTTTGTTAATCTAGTGTTCTCCATTTCTGTACATTTTCTCCAAATTGACATAATTTCCTTCTTCCTTATGGCTGAATGAAACTCAACTGTGTCATGGGACTACAGGCACAGACCTGTGATCTCAGCTATTTGGCAGGGTGATATGGGGGAATCTCAAGCTCAAGATGTTCCTGAACAACTTAGGAACACCCTGTCTCAAAAATTTAAAAACACATTAAACTTCTGGGGAGATACAGCCCAATGGTTGGGCAGTTGCTCACCTGAAGGCCCTAAATTCAGTCCCCAGTACTTCAAAGGACTAGAAGGAGGGGGAATAGAAAAGGAGGAGGAGGAGGAAGAAGAGAAGGAGGAGGAGGAGGAAGAGGAGAGGAGCAAGAATAGATGAACAATGACAAATAGGGAAGAATCAGACACATTCTAGTCACTACGTAAGAAAAACAAGAGAGAAAATGCGATAAAGAGAATTTAAACCAAGAATACTAGCCAACAAAATTACAGAAATCAGCAGGTACCATTCAATCCCAACCCTACAGCCAGATGCAGTGTGCTTCTCTGTCATCCAAGCACTTCAGGAGGTGGGAAGAGAAGGATCATGAATTAGAGGTTGACCAAGGTTTCATAGTCCCTGGCCAGCCAGGGATACATAGTTGGATCTTCTCTGGATAGCGACAATAATAATTACAATCCTATGGGACACAGCTCTGTTTCTTGTGAGTTTGTGTGGACCAGCCTGCCACTTGTACAATAATTTAAAGAAATACTTACTTAAAGAATTTGATGCCAGGGGTAGTGGTGCACACCTTTAATCCCAGCACTTGGGAGGCAGAGGCAGAGGCAGGCAGATCTCTGTGAGTTCAAGCCCAGCCTGGTCTATGTAGAGAGTTCCAGGATAGCTGGGGCTTCAGGGAGACCCTGTCTCAAAAGGAAAAAAAAAAAAAAAGAATTTGACAGAAACTAGTTAATATCCTTTGCTTATTAGGATTGTAAGAATTTTACTGCTGGGGCTGGAGAGATGGTTAAGAGCGGTTAAGAGCGCTGACTGCTCTTACAGAGGACCCGGATTTGATCCCCAGCACCCACATGGCGGCTGAGAACCATCTGAAACTCCACTTCCAGGAGAACTCCATTTCCAGGGGGATCCGACACCCTCTTCTGACCTCCATGGCATTGCACAACACGGGTGCACAGACCTACATGCAGACAGTACATTCATACACAAAAATTAATTAATTAATTAAAAAAAAGAATTTTACTGCTATAAAACTGAAGTGTTGGGGATAGAGAGATGGCTCAGTGGTTCAGAGCACCAGCTGCTCTTGCAGAAGACTCAGGTTCGATTCCCAGCACCCACATGGTAGTTAATGACCACCAGCAACTCCAGGTCCAGGGGATCCAACACCTTCATCTGATTCCATGGCCATTACATGACGCTGACACAGGTGCACTTACACACATGCAGATAATACACTCATGCACATAAAATAAATAAATTTTTATATAAATAAAATTGAGGTGTCTTCTCAGTTATAAGCTAAATATGGTAAATATGCATGTGGATTTTTGTTTGTTTGTTTGTTTGTTTTTACTGTGGTCAAATTGGTTTTATTCCAGAATTTCAATATACATAAGTCAATAAATGTAATAAATCATATAAACAGACTTAAAATTCACATAATCATCTCAATAGATGCAAAAAAAGGCCTTTGACAAAATCTAATAAGCTGTCACAATAAAAATCCTAGAGGGAGTTGGACTGGAAGAAGTATCCTGAACATAATTAAAGCTATATATGACAAACACAAAACCAACATCATTCTAAATGAAAAAAATAAAAATAAAAACTCAAAGCATTCTCATTAAAATCAGAAATGAAACAAGGTTGTCTACTATCCTCATTTCTTTTCAATTTAGTGCTTGAAACCCTAGCTAGAGTAATGAGAAAAGAGAAGTAAATTAAAGGGCTATTTATTAATTGGAAAATAAGTATATATTGTTTGATTGAAAATTTTGTATAAAATGCACAAAGCTTTAATAAAAATTGGCTGACATGTTTGGCAGAATGCATGCGCTCTGGTGGGGTGGGAGGACGGGGGGGGACACGGATCTAGATTTGATAAAAAAGTATATATAGTCCAACTGTAAATTGGAGACAACTATTATAGAGGTAATCTCTTATAAAACCGGTAAAAATGCCTTCTTTAATTGACTAATAGACATAAGAACTGTGAAAAGGATTATACTCTGTTCAGAACCAAATATAATACTAAAGTCCTTGGGCTATGCACTTAGGCAAAGTATATTAATGCAGGAGCTCTGACATCAGCAATGGATTGTTCTACCAGGGGGATGTTGGCCAGGGGATCCAAGGCCCCACAAAAGGTAAGGGCTCCTTGCCCCTAAGTTGGGATACCTGCAGGAGGAGAGGCGATAAGACCCTGCTGCCGAAGACCTGACGTTAACATGGGAGGGATGTATTGAGACC
>VZQC01010202.1:202900-240945 GCA_009823505.1 Rhizomys pruinosus
TGCACATGGATGCATGATGTATTAGAGTGAGAAATTAGATCAATTATAACGGTTCTCTTTGTTTTTCAATTGTCACAGCCATTTTTAAAAGTTCTTTATTTTCAAAAGATATACCTTTTTTTTTTTTTTTTTTTCTAAGTTTCTTTTTTTTTTTTTTTTAATTGTAGGATGGAGTGGGTTGGCATTTTTAACAATCAGGGTCCAAGTCAATTCAGGCATAGGTCCCTTTCCCTTCCCCCCCGCACCCCACCCCAGCCCAGATCATGTATTCTGCCATAACTGTCCTTGCATCTTTCAAGGTTAGAGTTTTTTTCATTTTTTAGCTTAAGTGATAATGCCGTGAGTATCAAGCATCCTTCGTGTCAAACCAATCTATAGACTGTTTGTGCCAAACACCCCACTGCCCACCTTCAGTGGAGGTTGAGTCAGGTTGTTTGTTCAATCAGCTTGATCAAATGAGTGTCCGACTACATCGCTGTAGTTTCACAAGCTCATCATCATCATCAACAAAGCCCCAATCGCAGCCTTTTACATTTCGTACCACCCCCATCTTCCTTCGCAGATTGTTCCCTAGGCGTTAGAAAAGGGCAACAGTGGATGAGAAGTAAAACTGTCCTCTCTCTCTGGAGCTGTTGACCTTGGGATTCTGGTCAATTTTGGCTGTTCTCTTTCATGGGGGCTGACAGTGTTGTTCAGGAGTAACCTTCGATCCTTGCTAGGAAGCACAACAAATTAGATATATAGGTATTTAACAGCACTAATAGTATGGTAGGGTACTTTGTGCATAGACACATATGTTTGGATGAATTAATTCATGAATTATATTTTTTTACCCACTGATAAATATAACAGGGTCTAACTGTGGCTTATTGACCAACTCTCCCTAACCTGTAGAGGATGTAGGCTTGTGGCATCAGCCATGGGTTATTCCTCCAGGAGAGAGCCAACAGCCAATTAGATTTGGATATCACAGAAATTGGCTGCCTCTGCCTGCACAGTAATTTCAGGCAGGGTGAAGTTATCTGGTGCTGATGGTGTAGAGTCTTGCTTGTACTCAGGAGACCCGTATTTGCTTTATTGGGTTTAGTGGCCTTTGGGGAAGACACTCTCTTGCATTCCAGAGGCCATCTTACCCTATGCATGTGCTCTCTCTCTCTCTCTCTCTCTCTCTCTCTCTCTCTCTCTCTCTCTCTCTCTCCATTGTTTATATGGTCATTGGTTGGAGGGCACTCAGCATGGTTCTGTGTCATGGATACTGTGAACACATGGATGTGCAGGTGTTCTTTTTCTGTCCCAACTACTGCTGTTTTATCTGCACAGCCTGGAGCAGCACAGCTGGGTCACAGTACAGCTCTGCTGTGCTTTGTGGGCAACCTTCCTGCAATTTTCACCAGGGCTTCCCCAGTCTTCTTCCCAGCAGCAGAGTGGAAGGCAGTACTGATTTATATCTTCCTGAAGACTACAGATGTTCAACGTCTTTCTGATATTTATGGTGGTTTGTACTTCTTTGGAGAACTGTCTATTCAGCTCTCTTGTACATTTGCAGATTCAGTTATTCCTTCTTTGATATTTAATGTTTTTTGTCTTTTTGAGACAGGGTCTCCCTGTAGCCCCAGCTGTAATGGAACTCAATCTGTAGACCAAGATGGCCTTGATCTCACCTGCCTCTGCCTCCCAAGTGCTAGGATTAAAGGCATGCGTCACCACGCCTGGCTTAAAGATGGTTCTTAGTTGCCACGTCGGTGCTGGGAATTAAACCCGGGTCCTCTGCAAGAGCAGTCATTGCTCTTAACCACTGAGCCATCTCTGCAGCCCCGGTATTTAACTTTTTATCTTATATTCTTTGAAAACTATTTTATTTTATTTTATTTTCATAATGAAAACTATTTTAATGTCTCCAATATCTTCCTTAATTTTACTGCTTTTAATCTTCCCTTCATCTTGGTTTGTTTGGTAGTTAATCTTGTTTATCTTTTCAAAGAATTCTTTGTTTCAATGACTTTGTATCATTCATACAATCTCCATTTCATTCATTTATACTTTGATCATTTATTTTTTCCATGTATTAATTTTGGGTTTGATCTTTTCTTGTTTGTCTAAGACTTTTATATGAATCAAAAAATTATTTGACTTCACCCTGTTGGTTGGTTTGTTTCTAATATAGATACACTTATGCCTATAAACCTTCCCCTTAGAATCACCTTTTCTGTATTCCAAGTTTCTGGTAAATTGTATCCATATCCCATTTGAAGCTCACTTTTTAAATATTTCTGTACAATTTTTTCAGTGACCCACTGATTGTCTAAGAACGTATTGTTCCATGTGTTCTTTTAGTTTCTCTCTGACTATTGATTCTAGCTCATTCAAATATGATGGGACAAGATTCAACAAATTATTTCAACTTTTTATAGCTAAAATGTGATTAATTTTAATATTTTATAATTTTAATTTTATAATTTTATAATTATAATTTAATTTTATAATTTATAATAATTAATTTTATAGCTAAAATTTTTACAGCTAAAATGTGATTAATTTTAAATAAATTTTTCATGTGCTGCAAGAACAAATATTCTGTGACTGCTGAATGAAATATTATGTAGTTTTGCAACCATTTGCTCTTCAATGCTCTTAGACACTGAAATTTCTTTTTTTTTCTTTTTTTTTTTTTTTTTTTTTTTTTTTTTTGTTGTAGCAGTGATCTTATTTTTCTGACTAATTTTGCCTTGAAGTCTACTTGTCAAGCATGAGTGAAGTTATCCTGTGGGTTTTTCCCTTTGTTTCTTGGGTTTTTTTAAGGATATATTTTTTTTAATTTTATTTTTTATGTGTATGAATGTACTGTCTGCATGTAGGTTTATGCACCCATGTCGTGCAATGCCTCAGAGGTTAGAAGAGGGTGTCAGATTCCCCTGGAACTGGAGTTAAAGATGGTTCTTAGCCACCATGTGGGTGCTGGGGATCGAACCCGGGTCTTCTGCAAGAGCAGTCATTGTTCTTAACCACTGAGCCATCTCTCCAGTCCCTTCCTTTTGTTTTTACCCCAGGGATTCTCAGGTTTCATGAACTCTGGTTCCTGGAAAATATCATCACACTTGTTCATTTTTAAATTATTTTTATTATTTGAGAGTTTCGTACATGTGTATAAACTGTAGTTTCATTTGCTAATTCTCACACAGAAACCTTTCTTCTCCCTGACATCTATGCCTACCCTCATGTCTGTATTTGTGACCCACTGAGTTTAATGAGTTACCTACATGATCCTGGGTGGCAGGTTATCTACTGCAATGTTGCAACTCATCAGGGGCTGGACTACTGAAGAAACAACAGCCCTGCCTCAGACACTGTTAACTGTCTACAGTCCCTCAGGAGAGAGTGGAACCTCATGAACCCTTCCCCCTTCCATATAAAATGTTGATGGGCCCAGTCCTGTGCAAATCTCCCTGTATATTCACAGCTTCATTGAGTTCATGAGTGCTACATCAACCCACGACCTGTTCAGACTTCTTTTCAAAATATGTCTCCCCCTCTTCCAACTCTTCCATTCTTTCCATGGAAGAGAGAACTCTCCTGTGATGTTCCTTGAGCTTTGCATGGAGTGGTTTATGTGGCCCATTTAGGGTTGAGCACTCTACCGTCTCTTGTAATTGGTAACTAACTGGTCAAGACTGTACATTAACCAGCTCCTGCAGCAATAAGAAGCTTCTGTGACAAAGGTGGAGAACATCACTAATCTGTAGACAAACTCAAGTATTTAGAAGGAAGTTTGGCCCTATGTCCATTTAGCAAGATGATAGTAATAGCTTCTCTCCAGCCACCAGCTTGTGATAAAGCTTACAGTAAACAGGCATAAGTTCCTTCCAGTTAGAAAGGAGTTGGTTGTGCCCATAGCATTCATGAAACAATTGCAGCAGTGTACACGTTTTTCCTGGCTGGTCATTACTGTATTTCGTGAGGTTCACAAATGAGTAAGACTGTTGATGACTTTGCCCCCTGGTAGCCTACATAGCACCACCCAGCACAATGAACATGAGCTGGCAGGGAGAAAGCCTCCAGCTCGGGTCCCGCTTGACTTCAGAGCCGCATTCATTCACCTTTTCCCTGATAAAGTATGATTGACTTCAGTTTACATACACTTTAAAAACGTCTCTTCTTTACCCACCATGAGCTTCTGCCAGCCCCACTAAACCTTGTAGCCTATAGGCCAGGCAAGTTCCAGTCCTGGCTTGTTCCAGAGATACCCACTTAAAACACACACACACACACACAATTTGTTAACCCAGGATTAGCTAACATGCAAAGATATGTCCCCCAAGTGCACTGGAGAGTGGAGGAAGCAGAAGTGCTCCAGGTCCTGCATTGAAGGCAGGGCTGCAGGTGGGAGGTCCTGTACTGAAAGAGGGCTGCAGGTGGGAGGTCCTGCACTGAAGGCAGGGCTGCAGGTCGGGGGTCCTGCACTGAAGGCAGGGCTGCAGGTCGGGAGGTCCTGCACTGATGGCAGGGCTGCAGGTGGGAGGTCCTGCACTGAAGGCAGGGCTGCAGGTGGGAGGTCCTGCACTGATGGCAGGGTTGGAGGTCAGAGGTCTTGCACTGAAGGAAGGCAGGGCTGCAGGTCGGGGGTCCTGCACTGAAGGCAGGGCTAGAGGTCAGCCTCAGTCTCCCTGTTCTAATCCATGCTGTAGATCCCTCCCAGTAGTCTACCAAGAGAGGAAGGAAGCTACAGAAACAAAATGATCTGGTTCTGCAGGCCCTGGCCTCTGAAGGCTCCATCCCTTGGGCAGCATCCCACACATGAAAAGGAGGCCGTTCCGGGGGCCAAGCAGTCTCAGGCAAGGCCATAGGGCCCCAGTCTCTGCTGTTGCCCACAGGTAATGGATTGACCCTCTCCCCATTGGGCAGAGGCATAGACCCCTGCATTCATCACAGCCGAAGGTCCCCACTGCCTAAGTGACTCAGCATGTCCATATCTGACTCTTCTCCTCACAACAGCCTCTCGTAGACAGCTTTCTCCTGGACACTGTGGCAGTGTGTCCCCGACACTGATTTGTACTGCTCCTTGTTTTCAGATCCCCAGATAACTCAGTCTTACATAATATTCCCCCTTCCAAGATGGCAGGTCTCCATATCACTCTGGGATGTCTCTACTGCTGGCCTCACCTGGGAAGGGTCACCATCATACTGAAAGCCCCAACTCGGTCTGAGTTTTGTGAGGACCGTGGGCTTGAACTGCCTGTCTCTTCTCACCTGGCTCACTTCACAGGTTGGCTTCTGTTCATCTCCCTTCCACAGCAGGGGAGCTGGGGCTGGAGCCATGGGCTGAGTAGACTTTCTGTTTCTTTATGCTCCTCGATGTTCAGTCATGTCTCTTGTACTTTCTGATCCTCCTCCTCCCTTTCCTTCTTTGCATTTTCAGAGTTTCAGTTTTCACATTAAGGTCTTTAATCCATTTAGACTTGAATTTGTATAAGGTAAAAGGTAGGCGTTTAATTTTATTCTTCAACAAGTGGTGATTTAGTTTTTCCAGGACCATTTGCTGAAGATGCTACCTTTCCTCCACTGAGTGTTCTGGGCTCCTTTGTCAAATATCAAGTGGTTGAAATTGTATGTACTCAAGAGTCTTCAATTTTATTCTATTGATATATGGGTCTATTTTTTGTGCCAGTACCATGCTGTTTTTGTGACTATAGCTCTGTAACAGAGTTTGAAATCTGATACAGTAATCCCCCACCCCCCACCCCCCACCCTGCATTACTCAGGGTTGCTTTGGCTATCTGGGGCCTTTTGTTTTTTTTCCATATGAATTTTATGATGGTTTTTCTAATTCTGTGAAAAAACTCAAGGGAATTTTGATTGGGATTGCATTGAATCTATATATTATTTTGGGCAGGGTGTTCATTTTCACTATATTAATTCTTCTAATCCTTGAACATGGGAGGTCCTTCTATCTTCTGGTGTCTTCCTCAACCTCCTTCTTCAAAGATTGAAAATTTTCATTGTAGAGATCTTTAATGTCTTTGGGGAGGTTTATTCTGAGATATTTTACTTATTTTTGAGAGTGTTATAAATGGAAGGATCTCCATGTACTCCTTCTCCAAACTGCTTGTTATTGGCATATACGAAAGCTACTGATTTTCATAAATTAATTTTGTAACCTGCCACTTTACTGAAGCTGTTAATTTCTTGGAGTTTTTTTTTGGCATCCCTTAAGTATAATATCTGCAACAAAGGGATAATTTGACCTCCTTTCTCTAATTTCCTTCTCTAGTCTTATTACTCTAACAAGAGTTTCAAGCACTATATTGAAAAGGAGTAGAGGTAGTGGGCAGCCTTGTAGGGTTCCTGACATTATGGGTAAAGTCTCTAATTTTTCTCCATTTAGAAGGATGTTGGCTGTGGATCTGTGGTATGTAGCTTTAATTATGTTGAAGTATGTTCTCCCCAATCCAATTCCCTCTAGGACTTTGAACATAAAGCCATGCCATATTTTATGAAAGGCCTTTTCTGCATCAATTGAGATGACCATGTGTTTTTTGTCTTTGAGTCCATTTATATAATTTATGACTTATTGATTTACATATGTTGAACAATCCTGAATCTCTGGAATAAATCCAATTTGATCATAGTGGATAACCTTGAGATGTGTACCTGTATGTGGTTTGGAAGAATTTCATTGAGAATTTTTGCATCAATATTCATTAAGGATATGGGTCTATAATTTTCTTTTTTGGTTGTATCTTTGCCTGGTTTGGGTATGAAAGTGATTCTGGCTTCATAGAAAGAATTTGGAAGATTTCCTTCGGCTTCCATCCTTTTGAATAACTTATGTAATACTGTAATATGTAGATTCTCTTTAAATGTCTGAGAATTCTTCTGTAAATCCATCTGGACCTGGGCTTTTTTAAGTTGGGAGGTTTTTATTACTGTTTCAGTTTCCCTATATGTTATATGTCTGTTTAAGCTGTTGATCTCTTTTTGGGTAAGCTTTGGTGAGTCCCATGATTTCAGGTATTCATCTATTTCTTCTAGGTTTACAAATTTAATACATTATAGATTTTTAAAGTATTCCTGAATAATCTTCTGGATCTTTTTTATTATTTGTTGTAAGGTTTCCCTTTTCATCTCTAATTACGTTGATTTGGAGTTGCTCTTTCTTTCTTTCTTTCGGCTAACTGGGCTAAGGGTCTGACTATCTTGTTTGTCCTTTCAAAGAACCAACTCTTGAACTCATTGATTCTTTGTATTGTTTTCTTTGTTTGTATTTCATTAGTCTCTGCTCTGATTTTTGTTATTTCTTCTTGTTTGTTGGGTTTGGGATTCACTCGTTGTTGTCTTTCATGTGTCTTGAGTTGCAATGTTAAGTCATTTATTTGTGTGCTCTTTCTGTTCTTTTAATGTAGGGTCTTGGAGCTATAAATTTCTCTCTTAGGACTGCTTTTAAAGAGTTCCAGAGGTGTCATTGTGTTACATTGTCATTTTTGTTTAATTCCAAGAATACTTTTATTTCTTTCTTTTTTAATTTCTCCCTTGACCCATTCATTGTTCAGGAGTGTATTGTTTAATCTCCATGAGTTCCGTAGTTTTTAGGGCTTCTTCTGATAATATTAAGTATTATTGCATTGTGATAGAATAGGTCTGATAGAATGCTTTCAATTTTTTGTATTTGTTAAGGTTTGTTCTGTGCCCCAGTATGTGGTCAATTTTGGAGAAAGTTCCATTAGATGCTGAATAGAAAGTATATTCTTTGGAATTTGGGTAGAATTTCAGTAGTTTTCTGTTAGGTCCATTTGGTGTTGGAGTTAAACTGCACCTTAAAATCCTATAGAATTGTGTTTATGAAGTTCAATGCACCATGTCACAATGTCATGGTGTCATGTTGCTGCGGTGACCCCAGCCTCAGGCAATGTACTTTGGGTGTTATATATGAAGTCAGCCCAGTGCAGTGCCCAGGACCACTCGGCCCAAAGAGTTGGTGAGTGTGGGCATCGTGCAGAGAATAGAGCTCAGTTCACCCAGGTCAGTGCCCCCTCTGGAGACCTCCATGTCTCACCACACCCCATGTTCCAATGAGCCCAGGTATGTCAGACCTTCTCAGATCTGGGAGGCTGAAGACAGTGGCCCCAGGGGGCTGGGAGTGTAGCTCAGTTGGCAGAGTGCTTGTCTATCCTGAAGGAAGCTCTGTGCTCCATCCCCACCAGGACTTAACCCAGGTGCAGTGGTGTACACCTGTAATCCCAGCGCTCAGAGGAAGAGGCAGGAAGATCAGAGTTCAAGGTCATCCTTCAGCCAGAAATAAACAAGACTTTGTCTCAAAAATTGAAAGGTAGCAGCCCCTTATCTGCTAAGTGGAGCCTCCTTAGCTGAGGTCCCACTGTGGCGACAGCCATGCCCAGCTGGGTGCCACCCATCCCTTGCTCACTGTCTTAGGCACAAGCACAGTTCACTTTGCAGTGGAAGACACTGGAGAACTTTTTGCTGCAGGATACGTGTTTATATCTCAGCCCTGCTCCATCCTTAAATAATTTCAAGCACAGAGCCCTTACAGATCCCCGCAGGCTGGGCACCCTCCCGGGAAGCAGTTGGAATAAGAAGAAAGAGCCGCCTCTCAACCCTGAGTTCAAGAGATGACCAGAGCTTTTAATTTAGTTTGATTGATTTAATATCCTGCGTCCTGGGAGCTGAGCTCTGTGTGATCCTGGCTGCTCTCTCCCTGCTAAGCAGGAGCAGTGTGTTACAGGCTCAGAAAACTAATAAGACACTTTCTCTTCACAGCACACAGTGAGGAGGGACCATTTGCAGGGAGGAGAGATGGGCCCCAGTGACTGCCAATGTGTTACCTCAAGCTGAGCTTCTTGCAAAACGGAGACCTGTAGGTGCATACCTGGGCAGAGCTGAGACCTGGGGAGACCTGCTGAAAGATGCGTACCTGGACAGGAAGCAGATGCTTGAGATTGATGCTGTGTGCACAGTTCTGCAGAATGATCTCACCTCTGATTTATCTGGTCTCCTCACCAGTGAGAATGGTTAGCCTGGGTTTGCCACTATTATATGTGCTTCCTCCAGGAAGCCTTCCCTGCCCAGGGGACTTAAACCACCTTCTTGGTACCTGTGGTTGCTAAGCATGGATCTTGCTTAAACCCCTTACCCACAGCGCCCACAGCTGAGCCCTGCAGGAGCAGCTGACACCATGCCAGGCAGGTCAGAGGGCACACAAGAGCGTACTACAGGGCATTTCCATCTAACTGCCCCTGGAGGCAGGCCCTTCACCTGCCCTACCACTGCCGGGACTTGTGCTTGAGGCCCTCCCTCACTCTCTGCATGCCTGAGGTAGCAGGCATCCTTGTGCTGCAAGAAAGTAGGGCCAACCCTCGTATGGGAGTCATAGCTCAGTGTGTCTGTGAGCAACTCGGTGTTTGCTGGCTACTGTGCTCACCACAGCACAGTCACAGAGCTCACCACAGGTAGGGCCACAGCAGCTACATGGAGCCTGCAGCACAGGCTGCCAGGCGGCACTTCGAATGCACCCAAGGGCCGTGAGACCTGACTGATGACACAAGCCAAGGTTGGCATCTAGCTGTTCCCAGCAGGCCGTGGGTGCCCTGTGGCCTCCTACACAGCTCAAAACTGTGTTGAGCCCAGCCATCATGGTCCAACAGGTGGCCAGCTTAGGCGAGGGCTGTAGCTCACTGAATGGAGGTCCTCAGCCCTGGGGGACAGGTGAAGAACAGGGTGTCACTTTCAGGCCAGTGCCTGCCAGCCAGAGAACTCTCTCTCTCTCTCTCTCTCTCTCTCTCTCTCTCTCTCTCTCTCTCTCCTCTAATCCAGGGCCAGCTTTGCTACCTATGATGTTTGTGACTCAACAAGTCCCTGTGGCCCTGGAATCCTGATGTCCTGGATGAGGTAGACGGAGATAGTGATTAAAAGTCCACTTTGAATTGGGAATGAGGTAAAATAAAATATAACATGAGCACATGCCATACAGAGCAAGGATTCAGAATGATGGTTTTGCATAAACACCTGGGCAGGGGACTTTGACATACAGGGACTACTAGCTGCTTGGCCTTGAGTGGAAGGTAAGGCTGGTGTCCTGGTATGTCAACAAAGAAGGCAGAGCCAAGGGAAGCAGGGTGGTAGATCAGAGGTGGGAGTAGGGGGTAGAGGACAGGAGTGACAGCGTGGTGGGAAATACTATGGTCCCAGCTGCACTTCTGAACACCTCAGAGGCACAGGAACTCTTGGGTGATGAGAGAGGTGGAGCCAGATAGGAAGAGCATGGGCGCTGAAGGAAGGTGGATGGGGGCCCTGTACAGCATTTGTCTCAGAGGGTGCCCCTGTGTGCTGCTCTCTCCCTCTGCCTATGGAGGAAGTGTGTGCCTCAGATAGGATGATACGATGCCCCCTGGGAAGCACTTTCACCACCTCCTCCTCCTCCTCCCCCTCCTCCTCCCCCTCCTCCTCCACCTCCTCCCCCTCCTCCTCCACCTCCTCCACCACCTCCTCCTCCACCACCTCCTCCTCCACCTCCTCCTCCACCTCCACCACCTCCTCCACCTCCTCCTCCTCCACCACCTCCTCCTCCACCTCCTCCTCCACCTCCTCCACCACCTCCTCCTCCACCACCTCCACCACCTCCTCCTCCACCTCCTCCTCCACCTCCTCCACCTTCTCCACCTCCTCCCCCTCCTCCACCTCCTCTTCCACCCCCTCCTTCACCTCCTCCACCACCTCCTCCACCTCCTCCTCCACCTCCTCCACCTCCTCCACCTCCTCCACTTCCTCCAATTCCTCCTCCTCTACCACCTCCTCCTCCACCACCTCCTCCTCCACCTCCTCCTCCACCTCCTCCACCTCATCCTCCACCTCATCCTCCACATACTCCACCTCCACCACCTCCTCCTCCACCACATCCTCCACCACCTCCTCCACCTCCTCCTCCTCCTCCTGGCCGGATATGTTCTTGCACACTACTATGTGTAGTATATTGTATGTAGTATCAATACTTCACAACACAAATTAGTGTACTTTTTGTGTTCTCTTGTCCAATCCAAATATCAAGAACTTCTCAGTCTTGTGGAGTATGCAGGTGAGTTTTCTAACTTCGCTGCTCTCACAATTTGAAGGTAGTTATTTGTCCTTTGATGGTCTTGGGAAATACCCAAGTACCCTGCTTTCTGGTGACTCTATGGATCCTGTGGTGAAAAAGGATGGGAAAGATTCTGAGCAGATCTGTGTCTATCTGTGAGACAGTTATGAGTCCATCCTGGCATCCCATCTCTCCCATAGTAAATTCTGATATTATATGCTTTTCTATAAAATTTCCATTTCATCATAAATATCAGATTTATGAGCACCGAACTGGCTCTGAGACAATGTCCTCTCCCTCTCCGAACGGGCTGGAGAGTGCTGTCTGCTCACCTGCCCCTCCCAAGCCTCTCCGAGCTCTGTTGACTGTTATCATTTTGAGAGTTTCATTAATTTATGTCTTTAAGTTTGTAATTTCCATTCTTCTGGTCTTTTTGTTTGGAGTGTGTTAGTAGCTATGTATTCAGACTGGTTTCATTGACTCTGTTAAACGTTTATGACATCTTCAGTTTCCTGTCTTTACTAAAAGAAATAGATGCTGATGCTGAGGCCGGTCCATGACCCCTGACCTTCAGTCCTGCTAATGACATATGCTTTACACACATACCCCACACACATGTGCACACACATACACATGTGTACACATTCCACATAGCCATACTCAGACTCACAATACACGTACACACATATACAGAGACACAAGCACACAAATACACCTCTTCACACACATACACTAACACATATGCTTTATGTATATACACTCTCACACATATGCACTCACATATAAACACACATATACATTCTCACATACACTCATACATATACGCATACACTCAAATTCACACACTCACACACACATGCACTCACAAATACACACACTAATATATACACATACACATACATACTCACACATAAACACACATACACTCACTCAAATTCACACATTCTCAGACACACAGACACACCCACACACATGCATGCATGCACACACGCAGTACACTCATGCAGCCCACACACACTCGCTCTCACGGGAATCTTCCCATGGAATACTTTCTGTCCGTGCCCCTTGACGTGCGGGTCTTTAACTGTTCCATCTTCTTGTCACCATCCTTCTTACTTCTGTCCATGCACATCCTGTAAATGATTTTCTTGTCTCCCCCTAAGAAAGTCACACTTTGACTCCCAGGGCTGGTTCTAGCTGGAGTTGATTTCAAAGATGATGCCCTGGAGTGCAGACAGGGTGTGTGGCTCCTGCTCTCCTCCACTCCCTTCCCACACTGCTCTCCTCTCTACCATGCAGACGTCTTTGTTAGTGTTTCAAATATATGCTCCCATTTAAAAATTACATATAAAGTTCATTTGAAATTAACGGCAAGGTCTTCTTTCTTTACATGCCATCACAAGCCATTTATTGAGCTCTTGATTTTACTTGTTTACTATTTTTTTGTTTAGGTATATTTATGAGTTGTCTTTCACAAAGAGCACATAGAAGGTAAAATGATTTTCTGAATTTTTTCATGCACGAAAATCACTTTATTTTGCTCTCCTACTTGAATAATAGCTTTTTCTGAGCTTAGAATTACAGAACCACAGTGCTTTCAGACCCTCGAAGGCATTTCCTCTCGGGATGCATGTTGATATTAAAAACTTGCCACTAATATGATTTGGTTCCATTCTAGAACTCTCTCTCCTTGCAAAGCTAGTAAAGAGATTTTGATGGCTTCTTAATTTTTGGAGTTCTGGGACTGATCCTGACTGCATCCAAGCACTTCTGTTGATTTTTTAGTCCATCTTGTCCTACGGCAGAGTTGTTATAACCTTAGTGTCATGAGTTTTCCATCAGAAACTTTGGTAGATGCGTTTGTGTCTTTCCACATTGCCTGAATTTATTTCATGACAGTAAATTCTCAAGCTAACTCAGTTTCATTGGCTATTACATACCAAGTAGTCCAATTCCCTTGATAGCTTGCCTTGGAATCATAGGTTCTTTATTATGAGCTCCCAGATTATACATTTTATGTGTTACATCACAAACACACACACACACACACACACACACACACACACACACAAAACAGCATGTTTACAAAAGGACCCAAAAGGTTTTAACTGAAGTCAGAGACAGAGAAGAGGTATGTTGCAGACAGAGATACTGTCACTGCACATGAGACTCAGGGTCGGAAGGCTGCTGGAGACTCAGGGTTCAAGGGCTGACTCAGGGTTCAAGGACTGCTGGAGACTCAGGATTGGAGGGCTGACTCAGGGTTGGAGGGCTGCTGAAGACTTGGGGTTCAAAGGCTGCCAGAGACTCAGAGCATCTGGGCAAGACAGAGGGTAAGGTCCAGACAAACCGACAGTAGTTCAGTGACCATGTGAGGTAGAGCTGAGCTGAAGCCTAGAGGTGGGCAGGAACTCTCTGCATGTCAACTGGTTAGGTCCCCTGATGCACACCTTGGTGGTGGGATGACAGGTTGGTGGGGCTATTACCACAGAACTGCCAAGTGTCTTCCTCCTTGTGGGGTCCAGGTGAACATGCACCACTTTGGTCTAGTGGATTTCATACATTCTGAGATCTGACTTTTATGATATGGTTTAATAGGCATGTATGTCCAAACACTCCCAACCTATGTTCATAAGTTGCTGGGTGATACCATTTTATTCTTGGGAATATTATGTTTCACTCTTGGGATGATGATGATTATTATTATTATTGTTGTTATTATTATTATATTTATTATATGTATGAGTGTGTTGCCTGCATGTGTGTCACTCATGTCAATGCCTGTGGAGGTCAGAAGAGGGTGTGGGATCCCCTGGAACTGGAGTTATGGATAGTTGTTAGCCACTAAGTGGGTGCTGGGAATCGAACCCAGGTCCTCTGCAAGAACAGCCATTACTTTTAACTGATGAACCATCTCTCCATCCCCCCCTTGAGAATATTTTTGATCCATCTGTGCCTCACAGAGGGTGCTGGACAGGTAGGGCATCTACGTGCATGGGAGACACAGTCATCCTGTCTGCTTGCACTCAGGGGAGCCAGAGGCTGCTTTGCAGAGCTAAGTCGCCCAGGGTGAGGCATGGTTTGAAGCCACCGTTCACAAGATACGGCATCACACAGGCTGGCTGACAGCAGGCACAGCCAGACCTTGTGATGTGCCCGAGGCCCTGTCAGTCCAGGGAAGCAAGGGCCTCTCCCCGTACGTGAGCAGTCCTTTCCCCTGACCTCCTGTTCTCCTCTCTCTTACCCTCTGTGTCGAAGCCCTATCATCCATACCTCCAGGGAAAGGAGGACCACTCACTGGGCTGCAGCCATGAGGCTGCTCAGTCCCACCAGCAAGCCTCGCAGCTGCTGGAGATTCCCAGAATGTTCATAGCACCCCGACCACCACCACCACCACCACCCTGTGTTCTCCTCATTCTTAATATACAATCTGGGAATTTCTCCTTGAATAGAGTCCCATCTTAGCAACTTCCTAAAGATTTCATGAAAGGGAGGGAACAAGAGGAGACAGACAGGTAGACACAGAGACAGACAGATAGACACAGAGACAGAGACAGACTGTGATGGCTAATCTCGGTTGTCAACTAATAGATCTGAGATGAAACTCAGAGACGAGCCTCTGGGTGTGAATGTTGGGGAGGGACACTTCCAGGAAAGATTACCTGAAGGAAGAAGCCCCTGCCGCAGAGTGGGCAGTGCTGTCCAGAAGGCAGTGCAGGTGTCAAAAGGTACAAGGAAAAATCAGCCAGGCAGCCTTCCTGCCTTCATTTCTTGCTGGTGAGTGTGTCACACTACTGCAGTCATTGCTGCCACCGCCTCCAGCACCCTTTAGCCTTCCCCAACGTTACTGTAAGATGCCTAAGCTGTGCAGCCTGGGTTGCACTGGTGGCCCTCTGCCCACCCAAGAACCTCCACTCAACCTCGGTAGCAAGGAGCTCCTGCTGGGCCTGGACAGAGCTGAGCCTGGATCTCAACCTGACAGTCACATGGCTGGTCTCGGGCCTCCCAGGTACCTTATCACTTCTGCCTGGAGCTGCTCTGAGAAGCCCTGTGTGCTACAGCCGCTGCTCTGTTGGGAGTGACATCACCCAGAGGACAGGGGTGGCCAGGTTTTCCCTAACCCTACCCAAACCTTGCTGTGCATGCGGGTCCAGTGAGTGGAAATTCGGCCTGTTTGGTAGCTTCCTATGAGCAATACATGTTCCATCTGGCGGCCCACTCACCATCACCACCATCATCACCATCATCACCACCATCACCACCATCATCATCACCATCATCATCATCATCCCCAGGTCACCAAGCCTCTGCACAGTCCTGGGATTGGTTCCCACTTGTTGAGCAGTACTCTGATGTGGCTTCACAGAAACCGGTACTTTACTCCAGAGAGTTCTGGAAGCTGGGAGGTCTGAGCTTGGGTGATTTGCACATAATAAGCTGGCCTCATCCTCAGGCGAAGGTGGGAGAAGAAGGGGGGTTATGCATGAGCTCCGGAGGTGGAGGGGGGGGAGCAAAAGACCTAAAGACCAAATGGCATCTTTCTGGAGTTTTCTTTGCAATGAGGAATGCATGGCTGTACACCTCTTAAACCTTGCCTCCTGGGTTGGGCCCCCTGTCTCCAATACCATTGAGTTAAAGATTAATTTTCCTTCACAGAGAATTCCAGAACACCATCAGCAGGTGCCTCATCCCACCCCCACAGAGGCCCACCCCATCATGTGGGCACCAGGTAAGAAGCTGGGGGAGTCTGTGTATGTAGCTTGCCAGAGGTAGGGCAGGACCTGAATCCAGGCCTCACGAACAAAGCCACCTCACAGCCGCCATTGCCTGGTGCTGCCTCTCCGACAAGGCCACAGAATGTGTGAGATTTGAAGTTCCTCCCTGAATTTTTCAAATCACTATTAAAGTTTAATACTGAAAAGCATTAAAAATCTCCCACAAAAATACTGTCTGTCTCAGCCCTGGGATATGTTTCCTCCCCCGAGACTAGAAACGGAATCGTCCTCTCTGAGGGAACATGTGTATCTGACTTGTCATGTGAAGTCTGCTAATAAAGCAAATTAAAGATTGAGAGCTTGGCCAGCTCCCTGCTCCCACCCCAGCTCTGTCTTCCCCTCCACAGTCCTTCATCCATGCCTGCCAGAGATTCAACACACACACAGAAGGAAACAGCCTCTAAATGTGGCTCCCTGGGGGAACCGCTACTGCAAACCTGTCTTCAGCAAACACTTGAGTGTTAAGTGGGTTTTGCTAAGGAGAAAGAATGGGAGAAAGGGGGTGCAGCCCTCACCCCCATGGTCTACACTGAGCTTGCTTATTCACCCCCAATCCCGAAGAAACAGGAGAGAAACGATGTGGAATTCTAGAGGTGTACCACCACGGCACGCCCGAAAGGGGCGCAGGGAGCTCCTCCCACCCCTCCATATGTGGGGACTCTAGCCCTGGGACCTCTTCACACCACTGCATTTAGAGACAAGCTCCTTAAATAAAGGCTGAGCTGAGGAGGTCAGGTGGGTGGACACATGGCCTGTTATGACCTTAGAACACACAGGGACGGGGAGAGGTTTAGCAGGTAAAGTGCTTCCCACACAACTGTGAAGACCTGATTTTCGATCACCAGAACTCACGTGGAAGCTGGACACCTAGCACCAGGTGTCCAGAATGCCAACTCTCCTACAGGGAGATGGGAAGTCGAGACAGGGGTCCCAGGCCAGTTAGCTCACTGTGCCACGAGGCTGTATCAGATGAGGTGGGAGGTTAAAGACCAAAACCTAGATTGTCATCTGACCTCCACATCTGTGCCAAGTTGCACATGCACCTGCATTCACACATGAATGTGCACATAAATATGTCACGCATGCATGTATATTGTGTATACACACACACACACACACGCACACATGCACACACGCACGCACGCACTCATATGCACAGAATAGACATACGTACAAGGATGCAGGGAGAAGACATCCCTTAAGCCAAGGAGAGGGGACTCAGGCGGAACCAGCCCGGCACACACTGTGGCCTTGGGCTTCCACCCTGTTCCGTTGTTCACAGGACCCAGTGGCTTTGTGGCAGGTTCCAGAGCAAATGAATCCAAGGCACCTCAGAGATCACCGCAGGAAGAGCAGGCATCTGTGCATCTTCCCTGTGTGAGGAGAGTCGTCCTCAGAAGAGGTACTGCAGGCAGGTAAAAACTGAGCTGGACTCCTGAGGAAGAAGCACTGGGGGCTGGATCTTACAGGCTGCTACTCCCAGAGGAATAAAACCGTGGCAATGGGGACAGCTAAGGGGCACCAGGGATGCATTCAGGAGGAACGCGAATAGGAACTTGGGGTTATCATGGCTGGGGCATCATGACACTCTGCTACTTCATCGTTCACTCACAATGGCATCTGTGCAGTGTAGGAACGGTCCCCATCGTGTTACAGTGCTTTAGGTGACATGTACGGGGTGGGGACCTTCTCCACTGCATTACAGGACCTCTCATCTGTGCTCCATTCTCTTGGTGCCAAGCCTGTCTCTGTAGGTAGTGATTATGCCCTGCTGTCACTAGACAGCACTACCTAGGATGATGTTGCTAGAAACTTCCATATTTTCTCTATTATCTTCTGGGTTCACCCAGTGGGAGACACTCCCCAGACTCTAACATGGCAGGCAGTGAGGGAAGCAGGCTTCAAGTCTGTCCCAGACACACCACTCCCCTGAGTACTCATCTCAGGAAGACCTGGTGTCAGTCTCAAGACTCTCTGTCAGCCATAGGAGCAGGTTCCACCTGTTGCTGGCCAGGGCTCACCTAATTCCTACATCTGGCCTCAGTGATCAGAGCTGGAGACTTCTCTGTGTGTCCTTGGCTCCAGAGACCACACGGATCCTTGGTTTAAACCTCCCCTTGCCCTGGGCAGTGTTCTTGCCCCAGCTGCCCGTCCTCAGTGATAAGGAGTAACACCCCTGCAAGGAGTAGCATAAGCCTGCTTTGGCCTGCTCCTATTCGGGGCCACCACCATCCCTCCAGGGCCTCTTCTAAGTGAGCAGCCCTCTGCTCAGGATGGGAGCCACTGAGGACAGACTGCCTTTTGGAGCCTCAGAGGATCACAGCCTAGAGGTGGAAGATACCATTCCTGCAGGAGTCACAAAGCCCTCATCCCAGACTTTGTCCAGACTCTCCCAGAACCCTCTATCTAAATAGCCTGCGACCAGGGCTACAGCCAACCAGACACGCAGAGTCCTTGCTGCCTGGAAAGACTGCTATCCACTCTGAAGAGGCCCAGCTGTTGAGAGCCAGACACTTCGCACACCCACAGCGGCGTGTCGCCATCCTGGGAGCCCTTCAGCATGTGCCGAGGCATGCAGTGTTCCTCCCATCTGTCCTCCATGGATCCTCCTGCTCCTCTGGTCTTCCCTCTCCCTTCCCAGCTTCTCCAGGTTGATATATTTTCCACCCTGCAGCTCTTGCAACTCAGAATCCCCTCCCTCATCCATATCCGGACCCTACGTGCCTGTCTCTCCACTGGGCACACCTGCTTCTGCCCACACCTGCCTCCACAGACCTCTGTGCCCCCTCCAGCCCCCGGGTTACCCATATTCACTGCTGTTTATACCCCCTCCTTGCACCTGAGCCCTCCATGCCAGGGCCACCTGCAGTCATTCTTCTGAGCCTTCCTGACCCTGCCAGCATCCATCCTCCTCTCTGATCTAGGGACATAGGCACACATACACCTCTATCCTAGCTTTTTGTTGCTGTGATAAAACAGCAACCGAAATCAACCCCGGGGGAATAAAGGGTGTATTCCATCTTACATTTCCCAGGTCCCAGGCCATTGTCAAGGGAAGTCAGGGCAGGAACTCATCAAGCAGGAAGACCATGGCGGAACGCTGCTTCCTGGCTTGCTCCCTCTGGCTTCCCCAGCGAGCTGTCTTATACAGCCCAGACACACATGCCCAAAGATGGCATCGCCCACAGTAGGCTGAGCCTCCCACATCAGCTCGCAATCAAGAAAATGTCCCACAGACAAGTGCACAGCTCAGTCTGAGGGGAAAAACTCTCAACTGACCTCCCCCCTGGCAAGGTGTATCAAGTGGCCAAGAAGGAGCCAGCACCAGCTCTGAGCTTGCTCTGCCCAGAGCCTGCCCCCAGCTGATTGCATGGGTCAGTCTCAGCTCTGTCCACCCGGCCCTGGCCTCCCTGGGGTCATTTCCAGTGTGTAAAATGGTGACTCATAAACCTGTCATAAAAGTACACAGGTCAGTTCTTGTGAGAAGCTTGGAGAGGGATCTGAACTTCTGAAGTGAGAATTGATGCAGACACTGTGACGTGCGCTACTGAGCCAGCTGCTGCCAAGCCTACCTAAGGCCTCTCCGCCCACACTGCTGTGCTGGACTCGGGAGCTCCCACACAGCACTCACTCCTCCATTCACTTCTCAATCAGCAACTAGCTGTTTCCCTGCCCTATGCCAGATCCTGTCTGCCTCTCACACACCTGTCACTTTATTTACAGGTAATTTAGACCTCTCCCACCGGAGTCAGAACCGACTGCTTCCCGTGCCTGCCTGTTCCAAGAGCAAGCACAAGAGGTCTCTGTCCTGCTCAGACCACCAAGGACAGGAGATTAAGGGAATTGGCCTTCTCATTAGGCTAACACTCTACATGCAGCCTCAATGCATGCTGGGAAGAGGGGACAGCTGGCTGATGGGCTGCTTCCAGGCCCAATACAAGACACAAGGCACTGATCTGAGACACAGCAACCATCCAGAAAGATGGCCACAGCCGCTGCTAGGGACCAAACCAGAGGAATGCTGTCACCCACACCGCGAACCACTTTGGAGCACGTCGTCTGACTCGCTGCCGTGTGCTGATGCTCAGCACACTGAATGTGGCACTAGGAAGGCACAGTTGCTCCAGCCAGCCATGAAGGTGGCAGAAATATCCCAGCTCTGAGGCAGGGGATTGCCTCAAACAGCATCGAGGCACACTGCAGCTCCCTGCACACTGAGCAGACCATGTTGGCCTGGTGGCCTATGAGCAGCAGGGCAGACTCTCAGCAGCATGTTCCCTCTACAGAAGCCACCACATTGGAGCCTGAGTCACTGTGGAGGACCTCTGGACAGAAGCTGAGGGCCAGGTGCCTCTAACTGGTCCCCCAACTGGGACAGCACCCAGGCCACCTGACACAGAGCAGGTTGTATATCTGCTTCTTCAGAACTGAACTATTCCTTCCTGAGACGAAGCTCTTGAGACTCAAGAATAAAAGGAAACTTACAAGATCCCTCTCTAGGGTTACTTAAGCAGAAACAATTGCTTAGGAGGCCCTCCAACCTGCTGAGAAGGATGCAGCTGTCATGAGCTACTGCAAAGGCTGGGCGGGCTTTCTTGTGACACGGATGCTTTTGAATCACCCATGCTCCCATAAATTACTCTGCAAAAACTCACTGGTTCCATTAGTCAGATGTGGGTGGAATTATTTCTTTCTTCTGTCAGGTGCCTTTCTGGGGTGAATAGACATTGGTTTGTATCTCCATAGGAGACATCACACAACAGAACTTAAGATAAGCTGGCTGATACTGTTTGTCTGTCCATTCATCTGTCAGGTAGCCAGTGGGCCTACAAGTCACCTGGAAGGGTTACAGCGACATGCAGCAAACTGCACCTGAAGTCAGGTGGAGCTGAGGAGTGGCAGACACCTGAGAGGAGAGCCAGATGCCCCCTACTGCTTACAGCAAGCACTGAGGGGCTGCTGACCTCCCAGCATGCTCAGTCAATTGTTATTCAGTGTTTAGGGACCCAGCCCACAACTGTGGTACTTCCAGTGACCCTGGAGTAAAGCCTGCAGAGGAGGAAGCCAGCGCATCCTGCTGCAGGATGAGGGGTATGTCCTGCTGGTGCCAGGGTTATGCTGAGCCCATTCCCCCCAAGCACAGCCAGGGCTGGAGAGTCACGTGGTTGATGAAGAACCAAAGCAGCTTGTCACTGAGCCATGGCCCACTAGATCAGGCTCATAGGCCTGTCGCTGAGCCTTGATCCACTGGATCAGGATCATAGGCCTGTCGCTGAGCCATGATCCACTGGATCAGAATCATAGGCCTGTAGCTGAGGCCTGTCGCTGAGCCATGATCCACTGGATCAGGATCATAGGCCTGTCACTGAGCCTTGATCCACTGGATCAGGATCATAGGCCTGTCGCTGAGCCTTGATCCACTGGATCAGGATCATAGGCCTGTAGCTGAGCCATGACCCACTGGATCAGGATCATAGGCCTGTAGCTGAACCATGACCCACTGCATCAGGATCATAGGCCTGTCGCTGAGCCGTGACCCACTGCATCAGGATCATAGGCCTGTCGCTGAGCCATGACCCACTGCATCAGGATCATAGGCCTGTCGCTGAGCCATGATCCACTGGATCAGGATCATAGGCCTGTCGCTGAGCCATGACCCACTGCATCAGGCTCATAGGCCTGTAGCTGAACCGTGACCCACTGCATCAGGATCATAGGCCTGTAGCTGAGCCGTGACCCACTGCATCAGGATCATAGGCCTGTCGCTGAGCCGTGACCCACTGCATCAGGATCATAGGCCTGTCGCTGAGCCATGACCCACTGCATCAGGATCATAGGCCTGTCGCTGAGCCATGATCCACTGGATCAGGATCATAGGCCTGTCGCTGAGCCATGACCCACTGCATCAGGCTCATAGGCCTGTAGCTGAACCGTGACCCACTGCATCAGGATCATAGGCCTGTAGCTGAGCCGTGACCCACTGCATCAGGATCATAGGCCTGTCGCTGAGCCGTGACCCACTGCATCAGGATCATAGGCCTGTCGCTGAGCCATGACCCACTGGATCAGGATCATAGGCCTGTAGCTGAACCATGACCCACTGCATCAGGATCATAGGCCTGTAGCTGAACCATGACCCACTGCATCAGGATCATAGGCCTGTAGCTGAGCCATGACCCACTGCATCAGGATCATAGGCCTGTTGCTGAGCCATGACCCACTGCATCAGGATCATAGGCCTGTCGCTGAGCCATGACCCACTGCATCAGGCTCATAGGCCTGTAGCTGAACCATGACCCACTGCATCAGGATCATAGGCCTGTAGCTGAGCCGTGACCCACTGCATCAGGCTCAAAGGCCTGTAGCTGAGCCATGGCCTACTGCATCAGGATCATAGGCCTGTAGCTGAGCCATGACCCACTGCATCAGGATCATAGGCCTGTAGCTGAGCCGTGACCCACTGGATCAGGATCATAGGCCTGTAGCTGAGCCATGACCCACTGCATCAGGCTCATAGGCCTGTAGCTGAACCATGACCCACTGCATCAGGATCATAGGCCTGTTGCTGAGCCATGGCCCACTGCGTCTGGATCATAGTCCTGTAGCTGAGCCATGACCCACTGCATCAGGCTCAAAGGCCTGTTGCTGAGCCATGGCCTACTGCATCAGGCTTACAGGCCTGTAGCTGAGCCATGGCCCACTCCATCAGGCTCATAGGCCCCACAGACATGTAGAATTAGGGGTTTATTGTGATGACTATATAGAAAGTAAATTTCATTCAAAACAATAGCATGGGAGTACCAATGAACTGAGTACTACTACTTGGTACTGATTTTCCAACTTCCAGATCTTACAAGGTCTTGAAAGTGTGATCCTGGACAGGCACCTTGGTGCCCAGGTGGCTACAGTCTGCCTGGAAGGTGACACCTTCCCTATGACACTGTACTAGGCACAGAAGACTGAGTCTGGCCACCACCACAAAGCTACTAGCATTTTCTATGCTTCCAGACATTGAGCACCAAGCCTTGGAGAACCAGCAAGGTGGTTCCCAAGGCATAGAACAGAGCCCATCTCATCTCATCCTGGAAGAGCTCGCCTTGGCCTGCAAAAGCTCTCTGCCTCCACTTGTGATGGGATTCTGTGAGCATCCCCAGAGACCTGGGGTGGTGTTTAACAGACAAAGTGCTGCCTACTGTCTCCTTGTCCTGGCAGGACATGCACTGACCTTCCGACCCTGGGCAGGTGACTATCTTCAGAATCCTTCCTGGCCTGGCTTACTCAGAAAGTCATTTCCCCCAGGATCAGATAAAGCACATCTGCACAGTCCCTGCCGAGCTGTAACAAGAAGATATCCCCAGCCCGGCTCATGGTCAGCAAATCCCACAGATGGCAACTTGATCAAACAGCCGCATCTGCACTAAGCTCCTTATCTTTCCCCATTTCCAGGGGCTCTGGAAGCTCCTCCACGGGAAGACAGGACAGTGTCCTCTCTTCCCTCCCTCTGCTCAGCAGAGCCCAGCTCCTCCAGAGGGGGTGGGGGATTGGCTTCTGTCCAAGTCACAACCCTCAAGCTTCGGGTGCCTGGAGGGGTGGGCACTGCCCCCTTGGCGTTATCACCCTCCCTCAGGGGCAGAGTTTTGCTTGAATAATTGAACTGAGAGCAGCCATCCCACCATCCACTCCTCTCAGCAGGTGTGGTGAAATGTCTTTATTTGCTTCCTTCAATATCTTTAGAGACAAATGCTGCATACAGAGGCAGGTGGGTAGGCCCAGAGCTCAGAAAGCCCAGTGTGTGTCATCTAGACATGGTGGTTTGTGCACCATGGCCCCTGGGGACACAACGACTCAGTAGATGGAACAGGTGGTCTCTCCTGTCTGCCAATGTCCGTCTGGTAGCCCTGTAAAAAACAGCCCAACTACAGACAGACAGTTACGATGTGGCTGTGACCTCCCAAGGCTCTCCTCAGCACAAGCCAGCTACACACAGGCTGACCTGTGTTATACTGCCACTTCATTTTTCTACCCATTTTTATTTGATTTCCACCTGCAGCATGGAGCACACAGGGCCAGTGAGATGATTCTAGCCTTTAAGAAGCCCTTTAAAAGCCCATTGGAAGTTTTAAGTAGTGTTTGTTTCCCAGGGACTGTGGAAATAGGTCGATGGACTTTTTTTTTTCTCTTCCAATCTTATTCAACCCACACAGACCCTGAGCAGCTATAATGTCTCTGCTTTGTAGACCAAAAGCTTTTGGCTTGGTGAGGTGTGAAATGCTCCTGGTCCAAGCAGGTGTGGAGTCTGGGCAGTGATAGAACCCCAAATTGTTAGACCTCAGCACAGCGGGAAGAAGACACACAATAAGTAACTGAGAAGGAATCCCCTCTTGAGGGGCTGTAATAGACCCCTTCCATTGCCAAGGACATTCTCAGCTCTGGTCACTGCTGGAGACACTTGCTGTCACTCCAGTGAACACAGGCTCATTAGATGGTATCACCCATGGTCTCAGGGACTAGGAGGTACCTGAGACCCACAGGCAGGGCAGGCTCAGACACAAATGAATGGCCTAGTCTTACTCTGCAACTCATTGTATCTCTGGACCCCTAAGGCTGCCCTACCCAGAAATCTCCTGACACTGGGGAGTCAGTGACGACAGTGATGCAACTGCTGGTCATTATGAGACTCCAAGTCTCCTCATTATCTCTATACCTGGTAAGACCCATGATGGACAGTCCTGCCCTAGGGGCTGAGGGTCAACACAGAGGGAAACCTGTGTTAGTCAGGGCACCCTCTAGAGGGACAGAATGTCAGAATCAGCTTTACTTTGAAAATGTAAGGAAAGCCTAAATCACACCTGAAAGATTGAGAACCAGGTAGTTGTTCAGTCACGGGGCTGGGTGCCTCGGCAGTCCCAATGTACAGTCAAAAACAGAGGATTCCCATAGTGCTGCTGGTCCCCAGTCAGTGACGGATGCCTGGAAACACAGGCTCCCACATCAGCAGAGCTAACAGCAGCAGCCATGGGCAGCAACAAGAGGGAAGGCCAAGCAAGCCAGAGGGGCGCTCTTCCGTCTGCCACACCCCCTTTTACTTGGGGCAGCTACCAGAGGGTGCCACCCATATTTGGGGTACAGCTTCTCATGTTAATTAAGGAAATCAGAATAGTTCTTCAACTGAGGCTTCCCGCTTAGGTGATGCTAATTTGTGGCAAGTTGTCATTAAAACCAACAATCACATGCTTAAGGTTGAGCCTGCAGGCCACACTCAGGTGTACACACATACAGGTGCCCTCACATAAACATGTACAAACAGAGAGAGAGAGAGAGAGAGAGAGAGAGAGAGAGAGAGAGAGAGAGAGTCTTTGCTCCAGATATAAGAACTTCATTGAATATATAATTTGAAAATATCTTCTCCCTGAAACTTGCTGTGCTGGCTTGCTAGTGTTGTCCTCAGAGAATCTGGCAAACCAAGTGGCTTAAACCTCTATTATTTATCTTTTGGAAGCCAGAAACTGAGCTCCAATTGTGAGCGACTCTGATCTTTGCAAAGCCCTGAGCGACAGTCTTGTAGGACACCACCGGTTGCGCTGGACTAGGCCCACCCCAAGGAGTCTCTTCAACTCCCTGACTTCTGAGAAGACCTTGTCTCCAGATACAGCCATGTGCTGAAGTCCTGCTGTTAGGGCCTTGAGGCTAGAATGTGGGGGTCAAAGGGTAGCCCCTCCCAGCCCCCTTTTCACTCCCTTAACAATGTGTCTTCAACAAAGGCCTTTGCTTCTGTTACAACCCGAGGTGCCATTGACTCCCCCATGGGTTGTTTTGTGTGAGCTCTGGCATGGCATCCTGTCCACCAGGGTCTCCCGTTTGTTCGCATGGCGCTAGCACCTTTGTTGAAAAGGGAATTCCATTTCCTCCATGGAGTGATCTCCATTATGTTTCTTAACTTGCAGCACTGGGGGTAGAACCTGGGGCCTCAAGCCCAAGAGCCAGCACTCTACCACTGAGCTATAGCTCCAGCCCTTGTCTTTGTACTTCTAAGAGAGCAATAGACCTGCCCCTTACCTGTGCCGAATCTTCTCCAATATGAGTGCTTTGATTACAGTGGCTTGGAACGAGTCTGACAATCCAGGAATATGTAATTTCCAGTTTTACTGTTTTTCATAAAGCTTGATTCTAATTTGTTTGGCATTTCAAATTAATTTCGGGATCACCTTGTCTTACAACAATCCCGCTGGTTATTTTTTCTTCTTTGACAGTTTCATACACACATATAACGGACATTTATAATAGTTACATTTTCTGTTGCTGTGGTAAAACACTGTGACTGATGGGAACTTATAAAAGGAAGATGATTACTACTGGGTGAGGGAAAGTAGACCTCATTTACAATCTCTAGACAGACTGACTAGACTTGCACTGAAGGACCTCGGGGTGCAAATGCTTTACCAGAGAGGACTTAACATGTGTGGAAGAATGTTTGAGGTCCACTGGTGGGGGATGTGGGGGGGATGAGGGAGGGTTCTAAATTTGATTAGGAACTGTTGTATGAAACGTACAAAAGCTCAATAAAAAAATTGAAAAATAAAATAAATAGTATCTCAAAAAAAGGAAGTTTATTTGAGCATTGTTTCACCAAGTTGGACTGTGATACAGTGGTTACTGTGGTCTACTGTGGGTTCCCTTTCTGGGGTGAGTAGGCCCCATGTGCTGACTCCTAACTTCTGAAAGCGTACTAGCAAAAAACAGGGTGTGTCCTGCATCTTTTGCTCTGCCTAGCATGCTAAACATATTGGTAGCCAGCATACTGTCAAGATACATCTGGGTCCAGGATCACTGTCCCACAGTAGTAGGTCCCAGGGCCTGTGACTCTCACCCATGGGTTTTCTACTGGGTTTACAGCACCAAGTATAAATTCCTTCCTGTGGATCAGGACTCAAATCCAATCAGAAAGCAGTTTGTTACCCGACAGCAGTCCTGCCACTGTAGTCCCAGTGGACACACCTTAGCTGGATACCTGGCGGGTCGTTGTAGCATCCAGGGTCCAGGGTGGGCAAGACCGTTGATGTCTTTTCTCTCCCAGCAGCCTGCATAGTACCTTCCAACACTACGAACACTAGCCAGAATGGAAGAAGATTCCAGGAAATTCAAGATTTCTCTATCTTCTGCCACCAAAGTGTGTGGTGTCTTTAGTAATAGGGTCTTGTCACTCAGCTCTGGGGAGAAACCAAAAGTAATAGAAGTGGCCTGTGTTGTTGATATGGGGTTGTAATGTTAAATAGGGAACTTCTCAGCTTTCCCCCAATAACTATTAAGTTAGATTTTTGGTTAAAAGAAGTTTGAGGAAATTCCCTTACAGATGCACAAATTTTACTTCTCTTCCTAGTTTGTTTATTTTTGTTGTTGTTTTGTGAGACACAATCTCACTATATAGCTGTGGCTTGTCTGAAACTCACTAACTAAACTATGCCGGCCTCAAACTCATGGAGATCTGCCTGCCTCTGCCTCCTGAGTGCTGGAATTATAGGCATGTGCCACATACCAGCCCCCATTTGAGGTTCTTTTTTTTGGCTTTGGAAAAGATAAAAATCTTTATTTACAAATATTCTGTGCCTTTAAAATCAACACAGAAAAGGTTTTGGCTAAAATTTGTTAAAATCGTGGAAAACAAAGACAAAGTCTGGTAAAATCAAGAGGATCTGGTGATATCCAAAACCCGGAATTCAGAATCATCCAGTTGAGAGTTAGGACCCATGGAGAGCTGCCGCATCACACATCATGCTTCCTTTGGCCCCTTCTACCTCCACTGATTTTTTTCTTGTTAGTAAGCAGTTCAGGAATGTCCACGTTGTATGCTTACTTCTAAACATTTCACATAATGATGAGCTTTTATTTAATACAGTGTCAGATAAGAGATTGCTTCCATGCAGGAAAATGTACTAGGAAAATTACTTGCTCAAAGGTGCTAGGAAGTCTAGGAGTAGCACACATCTTGGGAAGAACTGTTGGAAGACAGCACACGCTCTTGGAAGCTGGCACTCCAAGCCATATTTTATTCCTTTCTACGTACAGGGAAAGTTCCTTGGATGTCTGTGAAGAATCACCAACGGCAACCTTGTAGTCCATAGGCCAATGCAAAGGGTGCTCTCTGGAGGCATGTTTTCTCATTCTTCATCAGTTCTCAGTAGGTGGCACTAGAAAAGGAACAACAGAGAAGAGAAGTGCCCAGCAATTATTACACATGAGACCACTGCTAATCAGAAGCCTTAGAAGACCTATGCTGCTTAGAAGCTTGTGTATAGATGCTGAATTAGGATGGCTTTTGAAAGCTTTGGGCATTGGAGTTGGTTATTTTTTCTATCATGTTAGAAGTTTCTGAGGGAGGTATGACAAAAGGCTGGCTGTGTCAAATGATACTTATGGGGAAGATTCCCCACAGGTGAAGCTTGAAGACTTCTTGCTCTTTCCTCCCACCAAGTTTGTGCTTCTTGGTCCTGTATGGGTCCCAGAGATCCCAGGATCACCACTCTGAACGTCTCCCTGGGAGACTGGGTCTATTGGACTTCTCTCAGTTCCCTTTCCAAAGTGGCTCTCTATCTTAGACTTTTCCAAGTTCAGGTGCTGCTGGAGTTCCTCTGTTTTCTCTAGAAAGGGCTGGAGAACTGGTCTTCTGGCCAGAGCTGCTGCAGAAGGTCTCTCCTTTGGATCAGGGTAGATCATGTTCTTGAATACACTGTGGAAATCTGAGAGTTCCCGAGGAATGTCAGGAAAATTATCCTTGTGGATATGATGCCACAGATCACCACTGGTGGGCAGTGACTCTGCTCCTTCCGCCATGGCAATAGTTAACCCTAAGGCAAATATTTCCGCTTTGGGAAGGTGATAATTCTCTCTCTCGTTGGCCAGGAAACAAATATCCTCTTCTTATTCTTTGGGATTGCTAATTGATGTCACATGGCCCAGGTCACCAATTTTATACATTACACTGGCAGAGAGAAACCAATCAGCTTCATTTCAACCTCTTCTGGGCCTCCAGGAGAGTCATTTTGCATCTTATGGCAAATATATATGTTACTGGGTTTGACATCCAAGTGTACTATGCCAGAGTTGTGGATATACTTAAGCCCTAAGGCAATCTGTAGAAAGATATCTTTGAGTTTCAGCTCTTGGAAATTATTGTCACATTAGTGTTTTCAGATATAGCCATTTGCAAGCTCCTACCATTATGGTATTCATTCTGAATGATCACATGATCATCTTCTGCCCATGAGGAATAGTAACACACCACATGGTGATGTCCAAGCACTGCATGAGCATAAGCCTTTTGCAAATCCAAATTCTCATTTGGTAACCCTTGAAGGGCGCGTTGTCGCATAATCTCATAATTGCATCCATCCAGTCTCTTGATGCATTTGTGGACTGCACCAAATTCCCCAACACTGATTTCTTTCTGCCTCTAAGAATTCCTTTTCGTACTGGAAAGCCATGTTAGTTTCTTATAGAACGCTTTTCTTAGCAGTCAGCCATTGCTCCAATTTGCCTTCCTCTTCACACCAGCTTCCTCGAGGTAGTCTCTGGTTTTCTTCTTGCCCTTTGAGTGAAGGAATACTTTTTTTTTTTTTTGGTCCTTTCGAGACAGGGTCTCCCTGTGGCCCCAGCTGTCCTGGAACTCGCTCTGTAGACCAGGCTGGTCTTGAACTCACGAAGATCCGCCTGTACTTTAATATAGGACTTTGGAGTGAATGGATTTTTACCAGAGACGATAAGGTCTTCTCTTCCATGAGGGGAGTAGGTGTGAGTCTTAGCTTCGGGTTGAGAGCTTCCCTATTGAAGAAATCTGTGGCTGACTCAGCAAGCTATTGGGCATAGAAGGGGGTCCCTGAGCAGCAGCTGGCTCCTGTGTGGTGGTGCTGGTGTCTCCGGACATTTGGGAGGCTCTGAAACTGAAGTCCACAGAACAGGATCTGGACTGTCCCTCTTTCTATTTTGAGAACCATCTTTGAGGGGAGTTGGGGGGTCTTCCAAGTGCTCATCCCTCTCAGGCCTTTGGCCTGGACCGGAATGCTCTCTTGTGCTGTTTTCTGCCCTTCATTTTCAGTCTCTACACAGAAGAAGTTTAATTTCTGCTTCAGGCCCCAGCTGGCCCTCTGTCATCCATCGCAGTGAAGGGCCATGCGGGCTCTTGATGAGAACACTGAATCTAACGAGGAGAAAACCAGCAAGTACCTCAATGTTAGCCCTCTTTTCCCCTCTACCAACCACAGCTGTCTGGTTTGGGGTTCTTATTCTGAGTAGATCTGAGTGTTGTTCTGCTAGGTACCTTTTTTGTATCAATGTGCATGGACCTGTAACATTACTTTTTACATGGTTATTATAGTTCATTATCGTGATTGACTTTTAAAACACTGGACTCAGTTTGAACTCTTGGAATAGACCCCAGTGGATGGTGGTTCATATGTTTGCACATCCAAGAGTGCTGAGTATACTTCCATACATGGACATGGACATAGACATCACTATTTGCCTTTCATCTTGTTTCTTTTCCTCCATTCCTCTCTCTCTCTCTCTCTCTCTCTCTCTCTCTCTCTCTCTTTGTCTTTGATTAAGAATCTGCAATGTTTGCCTTATAAAATGAGGGAGGAAATTATTCCTGTTTTTCAGTAAGTCATATGTGACCCATGGTGTTTACAGTATGGGGCACCATGTGTATGTAGTCCATGGTGTTTTACAGTACGGGGCACCATGTGTGATCCATGGTGTTTACAGGACAGGGCACAATGCTCCTGTGGACCACTTTAGCTTGGAAGTTTCTTTTTTGGAAGTTCATCCTTACATAGTCCATTCTCTTAGTAGTAACGCTGTTGAAATTGCCTCATCTTGGTTTTCAAAAACTTGATACATTTCATGGAAGGTGTGCAGTTTTGTGTTGGGGGATTCCGTTCTCTTTATTTATTTAAAAAAGCAAACCCAGGGCTGGAGAGATAGCTCAGCAGTTAAGATCAACGACCACGGCTCTTGCAGAGGACCCAGGTTCCATTCTCAGCACCCACATGGCAGCTAAGAACCTCCTTTAAGCCTGACATAGTGGTGCACACCTTTAATCCTAGCATTCCGGGAGGCCGAGGCAGGCAGATCTCTATGAGTTCAACGCCAGCCTGGTCTATATAGTGAGTTCCAGGCCATCTGGGGCTATAGGGAGACCCTGTCTCAAAAAGACAAAAAAAATGCAAACCTGGAGCTAGAGAGATGGCTCAGAGGTTAAGAGCACCAACTGCTCTTGCAGAGGACCCGGGTTCCATTCCCAGCATCTACATGTTGGCTAACAACCATCCATAACTCCAGTTCCAGGGTATCCAATGCTTCTTCTTACTCCATGGGCATTGCATGACACAGGTGCACTAACACACATGCAGGTAATACACCAATATACATAAAATAGAAATATAAATAAATTTTTTAAAGGCAAACCCCTGCTTCTGAGGTTGAAGACTGCAGTCTTTCCTGGCTATGCTGCTGGCCTTGCTGGATGTGTCAATAGTGCCATTCTTTGCAGACAGCCAGCTATGCTGTCTCTGCGTTTCGCGTTGCTCTGTCGTCAGTCTCACTGACCCTGGATCTTGGCCTTGTAGCCATTCTACGCCCACCCCAGGATTACTGAGCTCTTGACCCACAAGTTTCCAGGTGAAGAAGCTAAGAGTGTTTGTCCAAAAGCGTTCATCTTCTCTAATGTAAACATTTGCTGCTTTAAATTCCCTTCTAGGCATTGTTTTAGCCATGGCCCACAAATTCTGAGATGCTTCATTTCATTGGTACTCCATTAGAAGCATTTCTAGTCTCCCCTAAGACTTCCTCTTTCCCCAATTATCACCTAAGCCTTGCAGCTTGGTGGGGGGATCTGCTCTTGTTTGACTTCCTGTTGTTGATTTCTAGCTTAATTCCATTAGGATCACAAAGAGAAAGTGAGACTTTAGTGATGGGTCTGGCTGAGCAACCTGTAGAAGTCAGAAAGCCTGGGTTTGCTGCTCTCAAGCAGGGTGTCCCTTAAATAGTGATCAGATGCCAAGTTCCCTGGGGATCGCGCTCCAGCTCAGCGTCCTCCTGACAGGAGTGTGGGGTCCCCGCTGGCAGGCCGCAGCCCCTCTTTCCTCCCTTCAGTTTCTGCAGTGTTTGCTTCCTGGACTCGGAATCTCTTTCGTTGCTATGTCTCCTAGATGAGTTGATTTCTGTTATCATTCTGCAGCATCCTCCTTTATCCTAGGTAAATGTGTTAGCAGCCATGTCCGCTTGTCTGATAACTCTATCACCAGCCCAGTCTTTGTGATCAGTGTTCAGAACGACAGACTCTGTTCATATGCCTGTAACATTGTATTTGAAGTGAGTTTCCTCTGGGCATTGAGAGTCACTCTCACATGTACGCAAATAGCCCTGGTGTTTTTGATAGTGGTTAGAAGGTTTCATTTGCTAGAACTGATACCTTTGGACTTAGCTCTCTCGTTTTACTATTTTCTGTTTTCATTTTTCTGTTCCTCCCTCCTTTTGGGTTATGGGAACAGCTTTAGTATTCTGAAGTTCAGCAGCTCTGAAGTTGCGACAAAGCTCTCTACTGATTAATTTTGAGAGCCAGAAGGGGCAGCACACCTTGCTTCTTCAGCTCCTTAGACACAGCTCACCATAAGGTCAGGCAAAACTTGGGACCCTGCCCTCCCCCAGGCCCCCATCCAGCTCCTGTGTGGTCACATCACCTGCAGGAAACAGATGGCTTTGGTCTGTAGGTTAGGGTCCCAGACTAAATACAGGAAGGAGAACGTGGAGAGTGCTGCACCCCATTTCTCTGTTTCCAGGTCCTGAAGTGAGCAAGCAGCCTCCACTCACCTACAGCCTCAGCTCTCACTGCCATGCCCGCTTTCTCTCTGCTGTCTCACTGCCACACCCCCTTTCTCTCTGCTGTCTCACTGCCACACCCCCTTTCTCTCTGCCCTCTCGCTGCCACGCCCCCATTCTCTCTGCTCTCTCACTGCCACGCCCCCATTCTCTCTGCTCTCTCACTGCCACGCCCCCTTTCTCTCTGCCCTCTCACTGCCACGCCCCCTTTCCCTATGCTCTCTCACTGCCACGCCCCCTTTCTCTCTGCTCTCTCACTGCCACGCCCTCTTTCTTTCTGCTCTCAGTGCCACGCCCCCTTCTTCTGCCCTCTCGCTGCCACGCCCCCTTTCTCTCTGCTCTCTCACTGCCACACCTCCTTTCTTTCTGCTCTCACTGCCACGCCCCCTTCTTCTGCCCTCTCGCTGCCACGCCCCCTTGTTCTGCTCTCTCACTGCCACACCCTCTTTCTTTCTGCTCTCACTGCCACGACCCCTTCTTCTGCCCTCTCGCTGCCACGCCCCCTTTCTCTCTGCTCTCTCGATGCCACACCTCCTTTCTGTCTGGTCTTTTATGGCTAACACGCCAGGGATTCCTTTAGCTGAGGACCATTCATTTTTATTCCAAAAGGAATTCCTGTTATGTGCATTTCTGAGGTAACAGTTCCTTCCTCTCAGCACTTTTAAAAGTGCTCTGCCACTTCCATCCCACCTCAGTGGCTTCCGAAAGAACTCTGCAGCAGTGTGCACTGCCTCCCTGGAGGGATGCTCCAGTCCCTTGTGTCCTGTTCTGCAGTGTCCCAGTGCTTCTGGGTCTGGGCTTCTTTCTATTTATTCTCTGGCATTTGCTGAGTTTCTTGATTCCATTTTTGTCTTTTTCCAAATCCGAAGATTTTTCTGCAAATGTTTCTTGAACCAATTTTAAAGCTTTTCATTGTTTCCCTCTGTTTGCTTCACACAGCACAGACCCTTCTCTGGCTCTATTCATTTTCTGGCCTTCATCTTTGCTGTTGGGTTGGGGTTCGACCTCCTGGTTCGCCCCTGTGCTCACTCTATCTTCTATGGGTTGGGGTTCGTCCTGCTGGTCTGCCCCTGTGCTCGCTCTGTCTTCTGTGGGTTGGGTTGCATCCTCCTGGTCCACCCCTGTGCTCGCTCTATCCTTCTGTGGGTTGGGGTGCATCCCCCTGGTCCATCCTGTGCTCACTCTGTCTTCTGTAGGTTGGGGTGCATCCTCCTGGTCCACCCCTGTGCTTGCTCTGTCTTCTGTGGGTTGGGGTGAATCCTCCTGGTCCACCCCTGTGCTGGCTCTGTCTTCTATGGGTTGGGGTACATCCTCCTGGTTCACCTCTGTGCTTGCTCTGTCTTCTGTGGGTTGGTGTGGGTCCTCCTGGTCCACCCCTGTGCTCCCTCTATCTTCTGTGGGTTTGGGTGGGTCCTCCTGGTCCACCCCTGTGCTTGCTCTGTCTTCTGTGGGTTGGGGTACATCCTCCTGGTCCACCTCTGTGCTTGCTCTGTCTTCTGTGGGTTGGGGTGCATCCTCCTGGTCCACACCCCTGTGCTCGCTCTGTCTTCTGTGGGTTGGGGTGCATCCTCCTGGTCCACCCCTGTGCTCGCTCTGTCTTCTGTGGGTTGGGGTGCATCCTCCTGGTTCACCCCTGTGCTCGCTCTATCTTCTGTGGGTTGGGGTGGGTCCTCCTGGTCCACCCCTGTGCTCGCTCTGTCTTCTGTGGGTTGGGGTGCATCCTCCTGGTCCACCCCTGTGCTTGCTCTATCTTCTGTGGGTTGGGCTGCATCCTCCTGGTCCACCTCTGTGCTCGCTCTGTCTTCTGTGGGTTGGGGTGCATCCTCCTGGTCCACCCCTGTGCTCGCTCTGTCTTCTGTGGGTTAGGGTGCATCCTCCTGGTCCACCCATGTGCTCTTCTGTCTTCTGTGGGTTGGGGTGCATCCTCCTGGTCCACCCCTGTGCTCGCTCTGTCTTCTGTGGGTTGGGGTGCATCCTCCTGGCCCACCCATGTGCTCGTCTGTCTTCTGTGGGTTGGGGTGCATCTTCCTGGTCCACCCCTGTGCTCGCTCTGTCTTCTGTGGGTTGGGGTGCATCCTCCTGGTCCACCCCTGTGCTGTCTCTGTCTTCTGTGCATTGTGGTGCATCCTCCTGGTCCACCCCTGTGCTCACTCTGTCTTCTGTGGGCTGGGGTGCATCCTCCTGGTCCACCCCTGTGCTGTCTCTGTCTTCTGTGCATTGTGGTGCATCTTCCTGGTCCACCCCTGTGCTCGCTCTATCTTCTGTGGGTTGGGGTGTGTCCTCCTGGTCCACCCCTGTGCTCGCTCCTTCTGTGGGTTGGTGTGGGTCCTCCTGGTCCGCCCATGTGCTTGCTCTGTCTTCTGTGGGTTGGTGTGGGTCTTCCTGGTCCGCCCCTGTGCTCGCTCTATCTTCTGTGGTCTCTTTCCCCCTCTATGAGGCCTGTGTGCTTTTTATTTTGAGCACTTTCTCCCAGGACAGAAGGTTCAACTTTCTAATTTCTATTGATTTCACAGTGTTTAAGATGCCTTGCTGAGACCATTTGCTGACTGTGGCATGAAGCCTGTCCAGTGATCCCAGTAGTTGTGGGCTCTTGGTGTCAGCATCTGCCAACCATCTTCTCCCAAGAAGATGACTGAGATGTTCCTGCTGTCCCCTGATGTGGGCTGTGTCTCTTCACCCTGGACACTTTGGGGTGAGCTGGCTAGCCTCATCCAGCCCTCTTTCCTGATATCTTCTCTTGACTGTTCCATTTACCTGCCAAGTACCTGATCTTCTCTTCAGAACTGCCCCATGTGTCCTCTAGTGGCCAAGTGGAAGTCTGCTTCTTGGACTTTCTTTGTCCAGTCTTTAAGCATTTGGGATGCTCCACCGTGGGTGACCCCAGGTTCCATGCACCCCAGAAGAGCTATGAATGTGCCCCAGTACAAACTGATAAACTTACCCAATATGTCAGGAGAGTTTTTCTTGCAATTATTTTGTAACTCAACTATTCTTTTTTAAGTTTATTTTTTTGTGTGTGTATGAGGTACTGCCTGCATGTATGTAAACCTGTGTCATGCAGTGTCTTTAGAGGTCAGAAAAGGGTATCAGATCCTCTGGAACTGGAGTTATGGACAGTTGTTAGCCACCCTGTGGGTGCTAGGAACTGAAGCTGTATCCTCTGCAAGAGTAGTCAGTGCTGTGCCATTTCTCCAGCCCTGACTGTATGATTCTTGAGTGTGAACTTTACAGATGAGAGTGTCTTGTGCTGTCAAGATTATCTCTGTGAATGGGTTCAGAGGACCCCATGTGCCCTGCCTGGATGTGCCAGGAGGTAGGATCCCAGGGTCCACCTACGTCCTTTCCATATTCCTCTGCCCAGCAATGTGTGCTGTTAGCTGTCTACCTGTTGTGTATGTCTGTGTCTCCCAATGTCACCCACAGTCACACAGCCCTCAGACAGAGGATGCAAGGCTTCAAATGGTAAGACGTCATCTCCTGGTCACCTGACCAAGGGCTGCACCCCATGATCCCCTGTTTCTATTTGCTGTGATCGTCCCTGTTGGATTGCTCATGGAGGTGGTGCCCACAAGAACGAACCAGGAGAGGACAAGGGGTTCTGAGTGCTCGGTCTCTGAGAAGCTGCTCAAGCAAGAGTAGGAGGCTTTGTCAAGGAAACACCTTCTGAGCAGAAGGACGCTGGGGGTCTTGGTGTATTGAGCTCAGTCCTGGGGAAGTGGGCCCTGAGAAGGTGGGGAATGGGGAGGCCCAGCATGGGGACATCAGGGTGAGGAGGCTAGTACTGCAGACGTGAGGCCTAGGGATTTGAGGCATGGCAAGGCCTGGCCTTGTAGTAGGCTGGACTCAGTTTGTCTGCCCTAACAAATGGCCAGGTGGGTTGGAACCCCAAAGACAGGGCACCAGACAAAGCTGAACTGGGCCTCTTATGGCAATGTGCAGGCCCACTCTTTGTCTTCCAAGCATAGTTACCTATTTTCCTGGCCAGGTGTTTCAAGTCACAGAGTCATGACAGGCAGAACTGGGTCTGACATTCAGACACAGACCGCCAGGCATTATCTTTTTCTGGGGGCCAGAGAAGTCTGACTTGGGGAAGGAATGGTCCCCCCCTCCCCCCATACGCTGGGAGACACTGAGTGTGCAGCTCTGCCCCATCAGCCCATGGCTTTCCTTCCCGGAACTCTCTACGCTGGCTGCTTGTACTCCTGCTTTCCTGGCTGTGGCACCTCCCCAGCGACTCCCCTACTCTCAGAGCTGAATCCTGGCTTCTGCATCACAGATCCTTACAGGTACTTTCTTCCCTTCTCTCCCCAGGGCTGCTGGGTTACAGCATCAGCTTGAGTCCCTCAAAGCTGCTCTACCGGGCAGGTCAAGCAGCCTATTTTGATGAAACTTTCTACATTTGTTCTTTGTAACATTAAACAGTGTGTCCCTGTGTTTTTATTGATTTGGATTTGGGAAACATTTTTGAACACTTTTAACAGAATTCTGGCTCCTTGTGTCCTAGACCCAAGTGTCTGGTAATAAGCTGCAAAAAATGAGAAATGGATTTACTTTTCTTTTAGGAAAATCAATAAATCACAAGAGATGAATTTAATAAGAAGCACAGAGAAATGAGAGGTCTTGCCTTGTTAGAACTTTCATGTTGACACAGGGAAGTGGAGGACCTAAGACAATCCCCAAGGGCTCCGGAGGGACAGTCTGGGTCCGGAACACTCTGCAGGGAGGACAGCTTGTGGCCGCAGGGTCACTGGGGAGACTCCATTATAGGTCCTAGTCCCAGAGTGGCCAGCCGCACCTGCTCCCTAAAAGCCCCAAGCATCTGCTGCATTCTTCAGACCAGTGCACACCTTACTCAGGTACTCCTGAGCCAGGCAGGCCTTCTGCTTTCAAAAAGCACATCTCTCCTTTCAGACAACATCCCCGTCCTTGTAGGGGAACACTGCTCAGACCTGGGGCACATACCAGAGGAGATAAAGCTGGGGCTGTGATTGGTGATTCTGTTGTGCTCCAGACCTACACTGTATCCAGAAAGGGCACAGGAAGCAAGGAGGAGAAAGCAGGATGCTAACAGAGTAAAAGAGGTGTGGCGGGGGACACAGGTAAGAGACTAGAAGGGCCCAGGGACTGAGCAGCCCTGGGGGAGGTGTCAGCAGCCCTGGGGGAGGTGTCAGCAGCCCTGGGGGAGGTGTCAGGAGCCCTGGTGGAGGTGTCAGGAGCCCTGGTGGAGGTGTCAGGAGCCCTGGTGGAGGTGTCAGCAGCCCTGGTGGAGGTGTCAGGAGCCCTGGTGGAGGTGTCAGGAGCCCTGGTGGAGGTGTCAG
>VZQC01010202.1:241550-263604 GCA_009823505.1 Rhizomys pruinosus
TTTTTTATTAGAAAAGAAGAGAAAAAAAGCAAGAGGAGGAGGAGGAACAAGGGCAGGGGGAGAGAAAGGGGAGCCCGAAGGAAGGGAAAGGGAGGAGGGGGGGGGGGGGGGGGGGGGGGGGGGGGGGGGGAAGGGGGGGGGGGGGGAGAGTGAAGGGGGGGGAGGGTGACAGTGAAGGGAGGGGAGGGTGACAATGAAGGGAGGGGAGGGTGACGGTGAAGGGAGGGGAGGGTCACAGTGAAGGGAGGGGAGGGTGACAGTGAAGGGAGGGGAGGGTGACAGTGAAGGGAGAGGAGGGTGACAGTGAAGGGAGGGGAGGGTCACAGTGAAGGGAGGGGTGGATATCACACTGGAAGTATGAGATGTGAGTGGCAGAGTAGGAGGAGGAGAGGTAACTGTCATGGTGAGGGAGGAAGAGAAGCGAGAACACATGGAAGGGGCATGGAAGGGGCATGGTTGCCACAGTGGGTGAGGGAGGCTGATGTCCTGAAGGTAAGGGAGGAGTTTTGGGTGCAAGGAGGGGCTGGAAGCCTTGGAGGAGAGAGGTGGGTGCAGAGTGGAGAGGAGCGGTCCCACAGAAGCAGGAGGGGTGGAAGCGGGGATGAAGGGTGGGCGTCACAGTGGACAGGGTAGGAGAAGGACATGGGAATGTGCTTCTGATGGGCCCCGAAAAAAATTATCCCTGCTTTTACACATCCATATATGTACAGTGTGTGATAGATACATGTACGCTATGAATGTGCATATACATATGCACGTGTCCACCATGCACTGTGTATTTTCAGATGCACCAAAGTATAGAGTGGGACTTCAGGTGAGGCTCTTTGATGGCCCACTTCTCAAGCATGTGCAAGGTCCTGGTCCTTCCCCAAGAACACTCACAGATAGACAGACACAGACAGAAATCAACACATAAGAGAGACACAGAAACACAGACACATATGCAGACATACACAGACCTGCATACAAACACACACACAGAACATGGAGACACACACAGATATATAGACAACAGGAGTATCCACAGGTGCACAGTAACACAGGGACACAGGAAGATAGTAAGCCTGGGGCAGAAGAACTGACACAGACCCAGGGCAGGGAGGGGGGAGTTGCGAAGGTCACTACTGACGGTCAGCTGCACTGGATCTGGACTCACCATGGACACTGACCTCTGGGAACCTCAGTGAGGTTCTAGAGATTGTGGTAACTGAGGTCAGAAGACCCACTGTGAATGTGGCAGCATCACCTGACGGGCTGGAGTCCTGGACTTCATAAGAAATAGAAAAGGCGTGGTGGCGCACACCTTTAATCCTAGCACTTGGGAGGCAGAGGCAGGCAGATCTTTGTGAGTTCAAGGCCAGCCTGGTCTACAGAGCGAGTTCCAGGACAACTGGGGCTAGGGAGACCCTGTCTCGAAAAGAAATAGAAAACTGAGCCAAGCACTAGCATCCATCTGCTTCTTGGCAGTGGACACCATGTGACCTACTCCCTCACGTTCCTTCGGCCATGCCTTCCCCATCCTGATGGCCTGTGATCTCCAACTGTGAGCTGAAACAAAACCTCCTCTTTATAGTGCTTTGCAGGGTGTTTCACTTCAGCAAGATTGACTGCTACAGCCCTTTAAATCAAGCAGTGGCAAGCAAGACGGCTCCCAGCCATCACAGTGAGGCCTTCCTTCTCTACTCTCTTTTTGAATAAATTAGTACTTTCACAAGATGGAGGATTCAGGGATGAAATCTTCCCCTAGGGCACCTTTCCCATCGTCCCAGATCAGAGCAGGAAGTTGCTCCTTTATCAGGCACCACAGCAAAAACTAAACTTTTTTTTTTTTTTTTGGTGTTTTCGAGACAACTCACTCTGTAGACCAGGCTGGCCTTGAACTCACAAAGATCCGCCTGCCTCTGCCTCCCAAGTGCTAGGNTGACAGTCAGACCAATCGAATTAAAGTTTGTTTGGCCTCGGTTCCCTCAATACAAGTAAGTAAATCAACAAATGGTTACAGCTTGGTTCATGTATCTGCGTGCCCCCTCTCTGTGTGCAAGCCTAAACAAGAGTTCAAAAGTTAATTGCCCCCACCCCCACCCCCCGCCAAAAACTAAACTTCTTAAGCTCTTTGCCTCAGGGAAGACCCGCGTTGTCATTTCTCCCTGTCCCATCCATTACTCCTTTTTTCACTGTGGATCTGGATGGAGGGTGAGCAGTAACCATGCTGCAGACCAAATCCTGTTCTACCTTGAAATTTCCTTGGCTAAACACATTAGCATAGCACCTTAAAATTCATCCACACTGAAGTTCTCAGAGCATGGGATGAATTCTTTGCAGAATCTGGATGGCCCCAACCTGACTCCCAGCTGAGTCCTCCCTCATCTCTGAAACTGCTCAAGCCAGGCGTGGACTGTCCATGTCTCTCATCACGCTCGTCTTCCAGCCCTCCTCCAGAATGGCCACTCATCTGATTGCAGTATTCAGAAACTTTCTAGCCCAAAGCTCTAAAGTTTACACATTCCTTCCACACATGAGTTCTAAAGGCCTAAGGGTCACACTGTTAAGTCTACTGCATTAATGGCTGATCTTCACAGCACAAATTTTCCTGTATTAGTATGTGTCTTATTGTCCAGACAAACCACCTGTCAAAGGGAACTTAAGGAGGGTTTATTTCTGGCTCATTCAGAAGGTGCTCAGCTCACCAGGAACCTTTTCTTCAGTCCCAGATCCCCAGAGCATGGAACGGTATCTCTGACAATCTGCGTAATTTAGATAATCTCAGACATGTCCAGATACCCGTTTCCATGGTGATTCTAGACCCCATCAAGTCGACAGTCAAAATCAGCTGTCACAGATGCCCACAACAGATATGTCAGGCTGGGGCCATCAGACCTACTGGCAGGAACTTCAAGACTGCTGCTGTGGAGAACTCTTGAAAACATGTAGCATGGGGCTGTGCACGGCCCCCAAACCACCAAAACCAGTGTGTTCACACAAAAGCAGGTAAGCGAACAGCCACGGTTCCTAACAGTAGCCACTGGGAACACAGCAAACATCCATGACCTGATGAGTGGACAGCGCCACCCTTAGTGTGCTCATAGAGGAGAGGAAATAAACAGCCACAGAGAAGGCGCAGATACTTCCTCCAAACACTACGCACTGAAGTCGCAGTTATTAAACTCATTATTGCTCAGCTGAATGAGTTTCCTGTAGCCTTCCCATGAGTGCCCACACCTTAGTTTTCTAAATTCCACTACTCTGTACCACCCTGGGCTGAAAAGGCCACATGCTCAAGGACTCACCTCCAGGGTACACTGTGGTGGTTTGAACGAGAATGTCCTCAAAAGCTTCCACATATCTGAATACTTGGCCAGTTGCTGGTGCTGTTTGGGGAAGGTCATGGAATCTTTCAGGAAGTATGGCCTGTCAGAGGTAGTCCGTCACTACGAATGCCTTGTTTCCAGTGCAGTCTCTCATCTTCCTGGGCCTGTTTGACTGTGTGAGCACCCAGCGTTCTGCTCTAGCCACCGCTGCAGCCATGTCTCCACATCGTAATGGACTCTTATCCTTCTGGAAGCACAAGCTAAATAAGCTCTTCCTTCTGTGAGCTGCTTCAGTCGTGGTGTTTTGTCACAGCAATGGAAATGTAACCACATATATACCATTCACTTCTATAAGAAAAACAGACCCCAGAGTCAGAAGGTGGGCCACGGCTGCAGCGTTGGTAGGGGGGAATGTAGGGTGAGGACTGAGAGTGTGAGCTCACTTTGGGGGTGATGAAAACATTCTGGAATGAGATGGTATTGATGGTTGCTGAGGCAACCATCTCTGTCTAAAGAGTCCTGGCTGTCCGGGGATGGGGGGGGTAAGTGGGAGAGTCTAGTGAGTTCGCCAAGCCAAGTCCTAAACATGAATGAGCAAACAGATAAAGTATGGTAGGGACAGGACAGCGCTTGGACATGGCTCATGTCCAGTCACCTTGCCCAGTCCATTCCACACAGCCCTGGAACCACCCTCTCTAGATGTTAGAAGAAGAAACTAAGCCTCAGTTAGCAGCCATAAACACAGGGGTGATCTGGGGGAGATCTGTTTTAACTCTTCTTCAAGGATGTTTTGCTCTTGGCCATCAGTAAACTGGAAGACAATCTGATGACATGGAGTGTAAACCAGTCAGGCCTGCCAGCGACGGGGATTGGGGAGCGGGCTAATCTGCTGGGCTTCTGTCTTCTTCCAAATGTCCGGCTGGCATTCACCTTGGAGTCTCTCTGCAGTCGCTGTTCACCGTAGTTTGACAGTAATGACAGTGACCAGCAAGTTGCCGTTTCTCTGGAGGCTGTCACACAGCCTTACAATGTTGTTCTGATGTATACGTTGGTGGGGCTGGAGAGATGGCCCAGCCGTTAAGAGCAGTGGCTGCTCTATGGAGGACCAACAATCATCTGTAACTGGTTCCAGAGGACCTGACACCCTCTTCTGACCTCTCCAGGCATTGCACTGACACGGGTGCATACATGCAGGAAGCACTTACACCCATAAGGGATCTTTTCTGCCATGTCTTCTTGAACTCTCACCCTGAGCATGCTCACGCTCTTGTCTTAAGATGCGCATGCTCAGGAGTGTGCCCTCCCCAAGGTGCTTCCTGCAGCAATATGCACAGGCTCCCTTCCTCAACATGGCTTTGTTAAGACCAGGCCATCTTAGGAGCTGTGCTCTCCTACCTGTGGGTCGCAAAATTCTTGACTCCTTTGCATGCTGCCAGGGAGTTTCACCTTTGCCACTGAGGTTGTGAACCCATTGTGTTGACTTACAAACTCTCCTCCCCGGTGAATGAGATTAGGAGATAGTTCTAAATTAGGCAGATGGCGGGGAAGGAAGAGCCCCACCTGACTGAGACAAGGTCCAATGAGTGACTCACTCATCCAAGATGGCCTACGTCTGGATTCCTGTCCAAAGCTGCCCTCTTGGCAGGTTCTGCTACTAAAGGTAGACTCTCCCAGGTGGGAATCTGTAACTTCCCATCCTTCCTTTACCCAATCAGATTGTGGCTTTCATATAAATAGACCAATCAGCAACATGCATCCTGCCCTGTCCAATCAAAGGGGCAAAAGAGAGGCCTATTCTTGCTGGGTACCCTACTCTATAGCATATAAAAGTCCAGGCTATCCATGGGGTAGCTGATGCTCCAGCTCTGCAATCCCCTTTGCTGCAATAAACTTGGCTGTGTGCTAATTCTTTACCTGGAGAAAAAAAAATGGACCAAGAAAATACCACATGAGACATCAGCAGGTGACCCGGCAAGGCAGAGAGAAGGGTGCATTGAAGCTGGAAAGTAGGACACGCGGAGGAGGAAGAGGACAGGGTGTGCCGCGGCCTCAGGGGTGAGCAGGCTGGAATGGGGGCTGGTCTTCAGGGGGGGATGAAGCCAGCACCGGAAGGGAGTCTTTCCCCAGAGCTCGGTCACCTCCCAATGTGCCTGTTTGCTTGCTGAGGTCGATTGTGGCTGGCTCAGAAATAAATGAATCTCCAGAAATAAATAATTCATACTTTTAAACTGCGCACTGTTCTGGATCACCGCTCCTCCTCCACGCCTTGTCCAGGGAGCTCACAGTAGCCGCTGGGTGCCTGCCTCTCTCACGGTGGCCGCTGGGTGCCTGCCTCTCTCACGGTGGCCGCTGGGTGCCTGCCTCTCTCACGGTACCCGCTGGGTGCCTGCCTCTCTCACGGTGGCCGCTGGGTGCCTGCCTCTCTCACGGTGGCCGCTGGGTTCTTGCCTCTCTCACGGTAGCCGCTGGGTGCCTGCCTCTCTCACGGTGGCCGCTGGGTGCCTGCCTCTCTCACGGTGGCCGCTGGGTGCCTGCCTCTCTCACGGTGGCCGCTGGGTGCCTGTCTCTCTCACGGTAGCCGCTGGGTTCCACCAATCAGTCCTCACACTTTTGCAGGACTTAACAAATGGGCCCGAAGGAGGAGAGCAGTGTCGCTGCCAATGGGTCGTTGGTCACAGCCTCCTGTAGGGGAAAGGTGAAGGTTCCTGACTTAAAGTATCCTATGCAGACCACACAAGTCTACCATAAGAAAGAGCTCTGTCATAAAATTCTGAAGACAGAGCACTCCATGCAATTTCATGATCACACTTAAAACCACAAACATTACATTTGTCAAGTGTAGTGAGCATTTAGTTTCAATGGAAAACTAACCAGTACACACCTTATCCCCCATAGATCAGAGGGGCTGGCTGTGCCTGAATTAACTAACTGACCCCCACGTGGGGATGGAACGGAGTAGTGGGTGGGGATGAGTGGCAGTAGATGGCTGCAGATACCAGGCTGGGTTGTTGCCACCTGGAGATGGCCCTGTCCACGTGTCTTCATTGATGCCCGGGCTAGTGGTAGGCTGGAGGAGCCCCAGGTAGAGGTGGGCAGGGATGAGGGCTAGCAAGGGGCCAGGACTAGCTGCAGGGGTTGGCAGGTGCCTGGCTCTGACTTCCAAGGTTGGAGAACAGCCTGATGTCTCCTGGTCAGAGAGGAACACGAGAGGAACCTGCTGTCCTGGCCCTGTCCATGTCACATGGTGGGGGTGGAACACATCCCACTGCAGTTATGGCTTGGTCAAGGACAAGAAGTGGCTGGCCACTTGGCCAGATAGATGCAGGTGGGCACTCTCTATACCTCCAGTCCTTGCTGCCCATCTCAAGCCCAGATAAAGCTGATGACATATTTAGACCCCAGTAGCCACCCTGGAGGACCCATGAGAGCCACCTCTGTGGCATGTGTGTTCCCATAGACCCAAGCCTGCCACCTCTGTGGCACAAGTGCTCCTATAGAGCCAAGCCTGCCAGCTGGGGTGTGTCCCTGTGTGCTCACAGAGTCACCTCTCATTGGGTTGGAAATCTGTCACCCTGAGCTGCTCCAACACAGCCTGTCACATCACATTCCTGACAGGTGCGGGCGGAGGATGGCTCTAAATCTTATATAAGAGTCACGACTGGTCAGCACTAGGCTATTTTCAGCAGTATCTGATGGGAACAGACTTTGAACACAGAGGCACTTTGACAGCCGAGATGAATCTGAGGATCTGTACTTAAAGGCACATGTCTCCTTGGCTCTCGGTGAAAAGGCAATCTTCCATTTTCCACTGTCTGCCACTGTGAGCTCCTGGCTCTCAGGAGCAGAGTCAGGCTGGAGAGCAGCTCATAGTGAGAGTAACTGAATCCAGAAGTTTTCAAGGATTGCTGTCTGTGGGGGTCACCCTGCCACCCACACACACGACAAGGACCCAGTGTTTCATGAGTCATATAAAGGGATGTAGTCATTTGAATAAGAAATGCTCCCCCAGTTAATAATGGTGCCTTTTGGGGAGGTTGTGGAACCCTGAAGAGGTGGAGCCTTGATACAGGAAGTAGCACTGGGGTGGGCCTTGAGGTTTACAGGCTTGCCCCACTTCCTGTCCTTTCTGTCTGCTTCCCCACCATGGGCTCCATCTCTCTGGAACAGGAAGACAAAATAAACTCTTTCCTTCCATAACTTCCTTTTGTCAGAGTGTTCCATCACAACAAAGCAAAGTACCTACACAGGGTACTGCACCCTTAACCCAGACTGGTGGCTCAAGAGGGTTCTTCTGGGTTCTGTGGGGGCTCCGGGCCATTGTCCTCCCTATTCAGGCTTCGTCTGTCACTGGCCTCCAGCAGCAGGTCTGCTGACCGCACAGCACAGCCTCGACTCCAGACACAAATGTCTGCGGGCCTGCCTGCCTTTGCCTTTCGTGGGATGACCAATGGACTGTGCTCACTGGACAGCCCTCTCCTCTGTCCTCAGCCATTCTACACAGCAGCAACAGGCTCATCTGCCCCTCTCTCTGAGGGCTTGACAGAGAACTCAGGGGGAGGGATCCACTGCCTTCTTACACCCCAAGCCCCAACCATTACCAGATGCCAACTCACCCAGAACCTCAGGGCCCTGGCTCTGCCAGTCCCCCTTACCTACATCTGGGGTGGCTATCATCTAAATTCCCCAATCTGCCTAGCAGTGGTGTTTCTAGATGGGATAGGATTCTTCCTTCCTCCCTCCCTCCCTCCCTCCTTCCTCCTTCCCTCCCTCCCTTCCTTCCTTCTCTCTCTCTCTCTCTCTCTCTCTCTCTCTCTCTCTCTCTCTCTCTATCTCTCTCTCTGTGTCTCTCTCTCTGTGTCCCCTCCCCCTTTCCTCCCTCCCTTCCTTGAGACAGGGTCTCGTGTAGCCCAGACTTGCCTTGAAATCATGATATAGCCGGGAATGACTTTGAACTTCTATTTCTCCTACCTCTGTCTACTACATGCTCAGATACAGGTTTAGGGCACAATGCCCAGTTTGTGTGGTGCTGGAGATTGAATCTAGGGCCTCATACGAGCTAGGCAAGCACTCTACCAACTGAGCTATGTCTGACCTCTGCTTTAATCCACTGGCCACGCCCCATCACTCAACATGACACCTGCAGTGATACTGGCAGCCTTGCCCCCTCAGACCCCCCAATGTCCTGTTGCCCCCCGTCCTGGCATTACTTGTCCATTATTGCATACCAAATTAACACACACTCAGCAGCTGCAAGTGAGATACATTTAGAAGCTCTAGATTCCCCAGGTCAGGAGCCCAGGTGTGGCCAAGCTCAGTGCTGCGCGCAGGATCTCAAAACCCTGCAATCACCATTTCAGTCAGAGTGCAGCTCTCATCTCATTGCCTGGAGCATGGACCCGCTTCAGAGCCCCTCAGACCATTGACAGAATATGCATCCTGCTGCCCCATCAAGGTGTAGTTTCTGTGACTTGGGGGGTCACCTGCAGGCCCTAGAAGCCCTCTACATTCATGGTCCACACGAACAGGTCTCACCAGGCTTCATACACTTGATTTCGGAAAGAGAATGTATGGTCTTCTGTCAAGATGGAGGCTTATTTGTAACATCTTGGTGAGCTGTATGCAGCCCCCACTTTGCCTCCTGTGCCCACTGAGCTCATCTCACATGCCAAAGCGGGAGACGATGGAGGCGCACCAGGAGACAGGGCCACGGAGCAAGGCCTCATCTCCCTCCTCCCTCTCCTCACACCTTGACCCATGTGTTATCTGCCATCCACAAACGTGCAGACCTGTTGGGCTGCAGGGCCCTGTGGCACATGCTCAGACCCATGGGAGCCAATCTCTGCTTGACTCAAACAAAATACAGCAGCTTTCACTACATTATCTGCTGCCCAGAGTTATCAGAGGCAGCATGAAACACTCTCAAATATCTCACAAATACCTCCCAGGGGCTCACAGTCTGGGAGATTCTATTTAGTTCGAGTCAGAGATAACTCGAGTTTTTACTTGCCATTAGCCCTTGTCTGGATCCTGTTGGAAATGGAGTTTGGGGACAATGAATAAGATTTCCAGAATGGCCCTTGTGGTGCTGAAACAATCTGAGGCTTAAACTTAATTTCACAATATTTTGTTTTCTAATCTCTGTCTGTAGTAACAAATCTTGGAATTTTCTACCCTGGGAATGGCTTTTGCTGCTTGGCAGAAGGACATTTCTGAGACATGCCATTTGTGTTGGGCGGCTCATCACAGATGGAGCACTTAATCCCTCGTAAGTCTGGCTTCTTGTCAAAAACACAAGCCAGTGGACATCTTCACGTGCAGGGAGAATTTGGAGCAACTATGTTCGTTCGTGAGACCACAGGGGGAGGCCAGGGATTGGAGTATCAGGCATCTTGCAGTAGAATTAATCCCAGTACTTCATGCCTGTATGGGGCCTTCAGAGCTAGGTCCTTCCTCCCTGATGCACACACATTTCCAGATCAATCTACCTCCCATCATCGATCTGTAAGGTACAGGTGAAATTGTATTTATTTCACAGACATTTCTGCCCGACATGTAGCTTTTAATTTTCCCAATCTTCAGAAGTTTAGTTTTTGAGGCAAATCTGTTGTGGGTTTTTTGTGATTTCCTCCATCAATTTATTCCTTGCCAAGGCCTCGCCTGCTCTGTGATTCAGTTGATCACTTCCCTGCACATTTCATTCCTATTCCAGCACACTGTGTGAGCTTGGTCTATTTCGAATGCACATGTGTGTTTCAGCACATGGTGCAGAGTGCAGGGGCCTCTTCTAACTGCAGTTCTTGTCAGCAACACTTCTGCATCTGTCTCAGCCTTTCTAACAGTAACATTCCTCAACAACCAACCCTCTTCTGAAGCCTCAGAGTCCTGGGTCAGCAGAGGTTTCTAACTAAGAAAGCCAAATAAATGATCACATCCCACAGTTAAGAGGCAGAAAGAATGATTTTCCTGGGCAGTGGGAGGGGGACAAGAAGAAAACAGAAAATAAAGTGCATATTTTCTTTCCTTTCTTTTTTATTTGTGTGTGTGTGCGTGTGTTTGTGCTTGAGTGAGTTTACATATGGCATGTAGGCACTCAGGGAGGCCCGAAGAGGCAACTGGATCCCCTGGAGTTAGAGTTCCAGGCAGTTGTGAGCTGTCTGATTTGGCTGTTGGGAACCCAACAAAGGTCCTCTACAAGAGTAGCATGTGTTCTTAACTACTAAGCCATCTCTCTAGTCCAAGAGAATTTCTATTTTCTGAACATCAGTATAATCCCGAGTCCCACTAGGAGTCATGTGTGTGTCTTCCAGTCTCTACTGGATATTATACATGTTATATTTTTCCACAACATCCAGGCAGCTGCTTAAGACATCAAAAGCATAGTGCTCCAGGGCTCCATGTGCAGAGGGCCTGAGGCTGCATCTGCCTTGGCATCTGACCTGGATAGGAGCCACTTGGCCTAGGAATCTGGGGATTTCACTATAAACATGATCTGTCTCCCACAAGCTAAAAGGACAGTGGTGGCTCAGGACTCTGTGAGTACCCAAGTCCTCCCATCTTACTGATGAGGAGAAGAGTAGACATGTACTGTCACTGGTCTATGACAATTCTGCCCACAGACAGCCCTTCCCAAGCCCCCATCCTGAGGTAGACAGTGCCAGCATGAGCCCTGGCCTGGCTTCTGCTGCTGTTGCTGATACCTCTTGGTCTTACATCAGGCCAGGTCGAAGAGAGCTTTGGGCACTGCAATTGTTTGATTAGTTGAGGTGTCAGCATGACACACTCCAGAATCATCCAGGAAGAGAGTTTCAATGAGGGATTGTAGAGCAGGTTGTCCATGGCCGTGTCTATGCAGGATTGTCCCGATTCCATTAACTGACGTGGAAAGACCAAGACTACTGTGGGAAGCAGCATTCCCCGGCTGTCCTGACTGTGGGTGTCATGTGACCATCTGCTTTGGGCTGCCTTGACTTCCTGCCGTTATGGTTTATAACCTGGGATAAGTTGCTTCTTGTCGAGGTATTTTTATCATCACAGAAACATAAATGGAACTAGAGAGTGCCATCCCCTCGTGCTCCCTAATGGCTTTCTGCTCCTCCTTCTGGGCCTTGGCATGCTTGCTCACCTCTAGTCTGATGGGCACTTTGAACACACTAATCATCTCAAGGGTCATGCCCTTGAAACATGACTCCAGTGTCTTGGTGAACTGTATGGCCATTGGGCCTTGCCCAGGCTGGGCAGGTAGAGCTGAACAATGCAATCCTACATTAAGATTAAGAGTGAGTCTCTTTTTTCCATGTGCAAAATCCAGGAACATCCCAGCATCCTCTGTTCTCTTTCGCTTCTGCCAGTTCTTTTCTTGGCTTACTAATGTGCTTAGAGAACCCTATGAGATGCAGTTGACCATGTTCAACCAATACTAGCAACAACCTGTTTCAAAGGGCCTTTGCTCAGTCACAGATCCCTAGGTACAGTCTCTGCCTCATCTGTGGCTATGAATTAGTGCTTCATAAAGCCTTTCTCTACTGCACATCCCACTCTCTCTTAATGGCCTCTTGAAACCTGCTGCCCAACCCCCAGAACAAGACCAAGAAATCTTACTTTTAGTTGTCTGTAACAGCTTCCTCTGTCCATCAGCTTTTGCCAGCATGTATGTATGTGCAGCACATATGCATGCAATCCCTGATGAGGCCAGAAGAGGGCATCTGATCCCCTGGAACTTGAGTTACCATTGTTAGCCATCATGTGGGTACTGGGAACTAAGCCTAGGTGAGCAACCAGTGCTCTTAAGTGCTGAGCCATCTCTCAGCCCCTCCAAACACATTTCTTTTTCTAAGTTTCTGTCACCTAGCATGTGAGACAATGTCTCCATGTCCCCTCTACCTCCTATTGCCTTATCTCAAAGTAGTCTCTAAGGTGTTTGCTACAGTCGCCAATAAACCAGCTGTTAATTTGATGGCAGGCCCATTTCATATATTATTTCCTCTGTATCTGGAAGATGTATTTATTACCCTATGGAGTTGTAACAAACAACTCCAAAATCCCAATTATTTAAAAACACAATCATCATTTTCCAGTGGCTGTTCAGCCCCGGGATGTGCACAGTTGTCCCCTCTCCTGTGCAGATGCAGATGGAAGAGTTAACACCTGCCTGGGGTTGCTGTGCTCAAAGGAAGTCAGATGACCCATCCCATCATCAACCAATGGCAAATTCCATTTCTTGCAGAGAGTAGGGGAAGAGGAGGATGAATTCCACAGTGCAACAGTCTGACAGTCTGCCACAATCATGTTTCCTTCCTGTTTCAACAAGTACTGGGTGTGGCCTACAGAAAAGGCCCCAGACACTCCTGTAACTGAATGTGTGGATGACATCATGAGCTGTTTTCCCCACGAATTTCTTTCTACGGGTTGTAAAATACTTGACATTTTTGTTGTAATTAACAAATAGTGAAACAAAAATATTTTAAATATTTATTATTATGATTTTTATTTATGTGTGACTATGAAAATGGGTGCATATGCTCATGGAGACCAGAAGAGGGCATCAGATACCCCTGGAACTGGAGTTACAGGAAGTTGAGTCACCCATCATGGGTGCTGTTTAATGTTTTTTGTACTCTCAACTCCTTTCTGTTCTTATAATTTTCTATTCATTACCAGGCATCTTCCTTTTGAAAACTTTTGATAAAATCCTTGTAGTGAGTCCTGCAGACCGAGGCTGCCTTCGTCTTATCTGCAAATCCCTTGTTCAGCTGTCATTCCCTGATAAAGAGTAGATCCTTGATGCATTTTTTATTTCTGCAAATTACGCCTGTTCCATTGTCCTCTAGTGTTCATAGTTTGAAGTGAGCCATCTTCAATTCCTTGTTCTTATTTCTTTGTACTTTATCTTGTTTCTCCGACTGTTTTCTTGTTGTGAGTTCTACAGATACAAATATTCTGCCACAAGCTTTGTCCCCAGTCACCTGCCTGATTGTTTTAATTTTTTTCATGTTTTCCAATATTTTGACTATGAAATGCTTTGGTATGTGGTGGTATATGCATATACACACCTGGATTATGAATTTTGGAATCCACTGAGATTTTATATGACCATAAATTTATAGTTTTCATCGAATCCAAATAATTTTTTCTTTTTCACATACACATGTATGTAAATATATGTACATATACAAAAAGATTTATTTTACTGTATGTGTGTTTTGCCAGCGTGTATGTATGTGCAGCACATACGCATGCAATCCTTGAGGAGGCCAGAAGAGGACATCTGATCCCCTGGAACTTGAGTTACCATTGTTAGCCATCCTGGGGTTACTGGGAACTGAGCCTAGGTGAGCAGCCAGTGCTCTTAACTGTTGAGCCATCTCTCAGCCCCTCAAACACATTTCCTTTTCTAAATTTCTGCCACCTGGCATGTGAGACAATGTCCCCATGTCCCCATATTCTACCTCCCATTGCCTTATCTCAAAGTATTCTCTAAGGTGTTTGCTACGGTCACCAATAAATCAGCTATTAATTTGATGGCAGGCCCATTTCATATATTATGACCTCTGTATCTGGAAGATATATTTATCACCCTATGATTTTACATAATTGTGCATGTCTAAAGTAGAAGTCTGAGCAGGCTTCTCTTATCTCTGTACTTCGCTCATGTGTGTTACTTCCCTGTCTGTCTTCACTAACCCGCCTTACGTTCGGATTGTCCTGCTCCCTTGCTCTGTGCATGGTTAGTCAGGCTGGTTGAGTGCTGGGCGTGGTGCTCGTGTGCGTGACTTCCTGCAGAGGCCACTGGCCATCTTCCCTAGTCAGGCGCGTGACCTGGAGTCCAGCCCGAGTTCTGTTTTACATTTTCTGGGGGAGGTGTGGAGGAGACTGCCTGACAGGCATCCTTCCCCCCTTGCTGCCTAGCCAGGGTCCACAGAGTTCTACGGAATGCCAGATGTCCTTGAAAGCCCCTTCTCTGTGGCTGATTGTACTTGGATATTCCTCTAACTCTGTGAGTTTTCAAAATTGTCCAACATACAGCAAGTTGTCCATCCCTGGCCTGGTCTCATGAAGTTTTATTTCACACAAACATGCATGATACAAATCCGAGTCAGATGAGTTGCAACAGAGACTCTTGGAGTTGGTTTTCCTTGACTTCTTCATCCAGGTTTCCAACTACATAACTCTGACAGACCCCAGACTGCATTTCTCTTGACTACATCCATACAACAGAAGCCATATCCATGAAGATCTGTGGGGTAACTTCAGGATGTGCCTGCTTGGTATTCCTCTCTAATTTTGTCTAGTAATTGAAACAAGATATTGCAAATGTATTATTTTATGTTAAAGTTTCTTTGACTTTTGTAGTGGGAGAACGAGTCCAGTTCTTGATAGTGCAGTAACAGGAAATAGTCTTGAGGGAAACTTTAAGAAGACACAATTGGGGGCTGGAGGGATGGCCTAGCAGTTAAGAGCGCCGACCGCTCTTGCAGAGGACCCGGGTTCGATCCCCAGCACCCACATGGCGGCTGAGAACCGTCTGTAACTCCAATTCCAGGAGAACTCCAGTTCCAGGGGAATCCGAGACCCTCTTCTGAACTCCGCGGCATTGCACAACACGGGTGCACAGACCTACATGCAGACAGTACATTCGTACACATACAGAAATAAATAATAAAAAAAAAAAAAGAAGACACAATTGACAAGCTTGAAAATGCTCCCTCTTGGAGTGACTCTAGACAGGGTGACTAGACCCCAGTGGATTAACTTGCACTGGATCTCTGGGGATACTAATTTGACTGGATAGGCTTTAATATAAATTACAAAATGCATGAAACCCAGTGAGGGGCTGTGGGAGGGTGGGGATGGGGAAAGGGGCAGAAAGATGATTAAGATGATGTAGACAAAAATTCAATAAAATATACAAAAAGAAAATTCAGCCCTCTATTCTTTCCAACTTTGTATCTTTACTCAATATGGAATTTATCCATTTTCTTGGCTGTATTTTAACAAAGTAACCCAATACATGATATAGTCTTCATTCTGTTACCACAGTGAACTACATCATTTGATTTCTGAGTGTCAAAGAACTGAAAGGCATTTCTGAAAATCCCCACTCAAACATGTTATATGGTATATGTGGCTATTGTTGGATAAATAATATTTTATTTACACTTGAGTTTGTGAGGAATTTGCCTGCTTCATTCTTGGGAAGTTTATTTTTTTGGAATGTGGCTGTGCTGTCTTCACAGACAACTTATTGTAAGTGTTCATTTTGTGTTCCCTAGAACAACTGTCAGTCTCCTCTTACTGCACCCTAAGATGTGAAACATTTCCTATGTAAACTACAACTTCTTGGACATTCACTTGGTGAGCACTTAAGAGCTTTGACCAAATAGAGATAAATTCTCAAACTTTCTATTTTTTCTTGGTCAGTTTTGATAAATTTGTAAGAAGTTTCTGGTTCATCTAAATGTTCTTGTTTATGTGAAAACGTATACATAATATATGCATTTCTTTTGAGATCTGTGGGAGCTGGGATGGTTATTCCTTTTATTATTCCCCAATGATAGTAAGTTGTGATTTTCTACTTTTACTCTTTAATTTCGTAAATAGTATTTTTATTTCATTTATCTTATTTTTTTGAAAAATATATTTTCTGTTTAATCTTTGACAATGCCTTACATGTATACAGTGCATCTTGATCATACCCACCTTACATGTATACAGTCTATGTTGATCATACCCACCTTACATGTATACAGCGCATCTTGTTCATATCCACCTTACATGTATACAGTGCATCTTGTTCATTTCCACCTTACATGTATACAGTGCATCTTGATCACATCCACCTTACAAGTATACAGTGTATCATGATCATATCCACCTTACATGTATACAGTGCATCTTGATCATATCCACCTTACATGTATACAGTCTATGTTGATCATATCCACCTCACATGTGTACAGTGCATCTTGATCATATCCACCTTACATGTATCCAGTGCATCTTGATAATATCCACCTTACCTGTATACAGTGCATCTTGATCATACCCACCTTACATGTATACAGTGCATCTTGATCATATCCACCTTACATGTATCCAGTGCATCTTGATAATATCCACCTTACCTGTATACAGTGCATCTTGATCATACCCACCTTACATGTATACAGTGCATCTTGATCATATCCACCTTACATGTATACTGTGTATCTTGATCACATCCACCTTCATTCCCCCTCCAACTTTCTTCAGGACCACCTCCACACAGTATTGAAAAGGTTTACTCATCATTTTATTATTTTGGAACTTTATATTACCTTTGTTTTATTGATTTTTATCAATGGCATATTTGTACTTTTGTTCGTTTTAACTTCAATCTTTTCATTATTTTCTTTTTCTGTTGGCACACTTTTTTTGTCTTTTTGAGACAGGGTCTCCCTTTAGTCCAAGCTGGCCTGGAGCTCGCTATGTAGAACAGGTGGTCTAGAACTCATAGAGATCCACTTGACTCTGCCTCCCAAGTGCTGGGATTAAAGGCATGCACCACCATGCCCGGCACACATTTTATTTTTCATCGAACTTTGTATGGGGTTCATACATAATTTTTCAGTCTTAATCGCCTTTATACCTGCTTCTCCACTGGCACCCTCCCAACAGTCTCCCCTCGTCCAGAGTTCACACAATCTGTCGTTTGTGGTAGGCTCCATTTCTCCCTTCCCACTCCTCAGTGCCAAATTTATTTGGGGTTAATTTACTGTTCTGCCTTTGCGTTTTAGTCATAACTCTTTAGCTAAATAGATATACATAGATAAAAAGTGAATTTAATAAATTTTCAATGCAATATTTAAAAAAACTATTTACAAATTATAAATTTGAAATGTACCACACTTTCAACATCTATTCATCAGTTGGGAGACATTTAGGTTGTTTCCATGTCTTAGCTATTCTGTAAAGAGCAGCATCAAATATGACCATACAAGTATCCCTCCAGCAGGATAGTAAGTCCATTGGGCATATGCCAAGGAAATAGTTGGATCATATGGCAGGTCTATTTTTAGTCTTGTAGGATTTCTCCACGCTTATTTCCACAGTGGCCACAGCAGTTTGCCACCTGACCAGCAGTGTCCTCTTTCTCACAGCCTTGCCTGCATTTATTCTCATTTGTTCTCTTGATCTTAGCTGTTCTGACTGGGGTAAGATGAAATCTTAAAGTAATTTTAATTTGCATTTGCCTGATTGGTAAGGATGTTGAACTTTTAAGGTATTTCTTATCCATTTTATTTCTTGCTTTGAGAAATCTCTGTTCATCCCATAGCTGATTTTTTAAATTGGGTGATATGTTTTCTCAGTTCTTTGTTTTGTTTTTTTTTTTTAGTTCTTTGTATATTCTAAAAATTAATCCTCTATCAATTGTATAACTGGCAATGATTCTTTCCAACTCCGTGGGCTTCCTCTTCACTCAATCTGTTGTTTTCTTTGCTGTACACAAACTTTATAATTTAATGAGATTCATTTTGTCCACCATTGACCTTAATTCCTGAGGTAATGAATGGAGTCTGGTTTTCAAAGTCCTTTCTTGCACCTCTATTTTGTACTGCCCATGTTTTTTTTTTCAACCAATTTCAGTGTTTTAGGTTTCACACTGAGGTCTTTGATCCATTTGGAGTTTATTTTTGCTCAGGGTGATAGATAAGGGTCTAGGTTCACTCTTCTATTCATGAGATCCAGTTTTGCCAGCAGCATTTGTTGAAGACATTGTCTGTCCTGCAGTGTGTGTTCTGGGGACTTTTGTCAAATATCAGATGGCTGAAATTGTGTATATTCATCTTTGGGTCTTCTGTTTCATTCTACTGATCTGTTTGTGCCAATACCATGCTCTTATTACCGTATCTCAATAATAGTTTGAAATGTGATGGCAATCCTTCCAGCTCAGGGTCACCTTTGCTATCCTGCCTGGGTCTATTGTGGTTCCATATAAACTTTAGGATTATTTTCCTATTTCTGTGAAAAATTTCATGGGGATTTTGGTTGGGATTACATTGAATCAACAAACGGCTTTTGGTAGATAGTCTTTTTTTACAATATTAATTCTGACAATCCAGGAACACAGAAGGTCTTCCCATCTTCTAGTGTCTTCTTCAATCTTTTTCTTCAAAGATTTAAAGGTTTCATAGTGATACATTTACAGTATGGAGTTCTATTCAGAGCTAAAGGAAAACAAAATCATGATATTTGCAGGTAAATGGACAGAACTAGAAGCTGTTGGACTAAGTGAGGTAACCTAGACTCAGAAAAACAAATGATGCTTTGTAGATCCTAGCTCCAAATGCTTAAGAGTGATTGATTATAGATCCTGACACAGTCACAGGAACCAGGAAAATGGCAATCAAGGAGGTAAGGGGGAAGAAATAGTTCAAGAAAGGGTACTGGTAAGACATGGGAGTTGGCCAGGGAGGAGTGCAGAAATGGGGCGCACTTTAACTGAGGTGGGAGGAGGAAGAGGGGAAGGCAGGGCAGAGAGGAAAGATAGATAATTAGCACTTAAATGGTTTGAAAAGCCAAAGGGAAAATGGTATTTAGTAAGTCTGCAGAAAAATGCACACATAATATAAACATGAATGCATGTGTGTAGCTGAAGGCTGAAAAACAGATATCACAGTTCCAGGCATGGGAGACCTGCCTTTTAATTGTTGCTCAGGGTAGTGCAAGAGAATCCTAAAATTACACAGGCTATTGCCACAGCCCTTGATTGCCTTCCAGAACTGGAAGGTAAGACCCTATTTCTGAGGACAGGCCACACTTCAGGCACAGTATTGGAGCAACTGAGCTGAAACTGACCTGGAAGCCTTCTCTTCAAAAACTAGTATGCAAGCTCCCAAGAGAGAAAATTGATCAGTGGTCCTACTAGCTCCAAAACCTATGAACCCCAACAATGATCAGCCTAGCATACTACCTCTATGATGCAGTAGTGTCACTTTTTTTTTAACATTAACAGTATACTTTTTTTAAATTTTTTTAAGGGATTCTACAATACAATGACACAGTTGTTTGCAGATAGCATTGATGTCACTCATTATGTCATACAATCAGGTAATTGGTGCATTTTGCAAGTATCTATGTCCAAATTTTGAACAACCCAAGGTTCCCATAGACCAGTTGGAGAAGCTTGTATGCACAGTCATGTTGATCAATCAGGAGTCCAGACTATATTCCTGTAGTCTCATGATTCACCCATATCTCTCCACAGCCCTTACAATCTACCATGCCTCCTCTTCCACAGTTTGTTCCCTGAGCTTTGGGAAAGGGGCACAAGTGGGTGAGAAGAAAACAGTCTAATTTCTTTGGAGTTGTCATTTTGGACTCCAGTCTGTTCAGGTTGTTTCCCTTCATGGATTGACAGCTTTCCCAGTGATACCCTTTTTAGTCATATTAACAAAGCACAAGCTATTGGATGTACAGGCATTTAAGCAGTACCACTTATTATGTCAAGCTAAGCTGTGAGCATAGACACAGATGCTTGGATGGCATGCTAATCCGCAAACTGTGGTTTCTCTATAAAGGGTGACAAGTTCTTACTGTGGCTCACATCGCCCAACCACCAGAGGACACAAGCTTGTGGCATCCGCTGTGAGTTATTCCTCCAAGGAGAGAGCTAATAGCCAAATAGATTTGGGATATATATAGACACTTGGTTGCCACTGTTGCACAGTATCTCCAGGCTGTTGAGGTGTAGCTGATATTGACAGAGGAGTCTTGCTTGTCTCAGGGAGACCAATATTTTGCTGTATTGCTTTAGTGGCCTTTGGTAACGCTCTCTAGCATTTCAGAGGCCAGTTGTACGCTAGCAAGTGACGTCTCATAACATTTTTCATGCTCACACCAGGTCTTCAACAACAGGGACTTACTGCCTTTCTCCTTGCATATATCCCACTTATAGGCAAAAGGCCTTTATAATTTGGGAGAGGGTGGGTTTGAATCCCCTAGCCAACATCTCCTAGGCAGAATAATTCATTGCTAATGTCAGAGCTTTCCTGTAGTAATATATTTGGCTTAATTACACAACTTATAAACACTTTACTATTGAATTTGGCTCTAGTTAGGGAAATATCTTTTCACAGTTCCTATGCCTATCAATCAGTTAATACATTATGCCTGTTTTATAGGAAATTACCACTGTAACAGTTGGCTCTAGTTTACAGTTAGGGAGTGGTTTCATTACCACCATGTTTTTCTTTTTCCTAAAAAAGGGGAGAGGTAGGAAGGTTTCTCAGCATCTGGAAGGTAAACTTCATTAGGGTCCATTATAAACAGTCAACCCCAATATTATTCAGAGAAATGCTCAGTGTCCATGACTCAGGCAGTCTGAGGTTCCTTATTCCTTAATGTTCAGATGGGTCAACCTCTCTGCTGGCATTCCCCAGTTTATCCTGCACAGCCATAAGTTGTATGTTTTCAGGCATTTAGATTGGTGATTTTTACCTGTGGGAACATAAAATTCTCCTCCCATTGTTAGTTTCAAGATCAGAAAAATTGAAAATTTATCAATAGGATTGGAACACAGAGTTTTCCATTTGTATCCCAGAAAGGATAGTACCCCACCTCCCACCTCCCTCTCTTTTTTTTTTTTTTTAGGTTTTTATGTTTTGACCTATAGATGCCTAAGTTGTATTACACATACCCATAAACAGGAGCCAAGGCATAAGCTTTCATTAAATTTACCCAAACTGTTTCTCATTGACTGTATGCTACTTATTTGGGAAGGAAATTTAAGCTTAGTTCCTTTAAATTGTCTTACAAGTAAAAGAAGGTGTTATAATGTGATGTTGTCAGTCATATAGCATTAAAGAGCAAAGTGTTTATTGGGTAAAATTTATTTAGCAGGTACTCAACTCTGCCCAAGCTTTATCCACCAAGAATAGGATATTTTAAGGCTTAGTGAATTGTTTAGATTAGTTAAATTTAGGTGTAGGTTTTGGTAGAAATGGTAATACAATTGAACTAATTGGGGATATAAAATGTTAATTGGTTTTATTTATAATTTGCATTGGGTTAAGGTATACAAATGGCCTATATATTTTTTCTGAATAACACAATAGTGTCACTTTTATCTTAGGGGTAATCAACAGTTGTCTAATTGGAGTTAAGGCGCACTCAGTGGTGGGGGGGATTCATATATGGTACCATAAACATAGCCAAATACATATGACTGGGGAGTCACAGACCCAAGAGAAGAAACCCACTTCTGTCACTTCCCTAGACCAATGTGATTTAGTAGTATATTCTAAACATGTATCCTTATATTTACAGACAAGTTGCACCTCTTACCACTCATCAAAGAAGCTTCTTTTTGACAAAGTTCTACAACTGGTCAAAGGCAGAGAATAAATGACGGTGAGGCATCTACAACGGAACCTCCACGCCTAAGGCTCAGGGAACACGCGGGAGAGGGGATGAAAAAAATGTAAGAGCCAGAGGGACAAGACACCTGCTGCGAGCTAATGCATTCTAGACCTGATGGGGAGACTCCTCCCATGAAGTCTCCACAGTGTGGCAGTCTAATGAGATCTGCAGAATGACAAAACCAGCTGACATGCCAAGGTGGATGAGGGAATGTCAGAGCCTTCTGCCTCCAGACAAAGAGCTCCAGGCAATCAGTGGATGCTGAGAGACGGAGAGTCAGTGCGCAGTCCTAAGCAGAGGCATGGGAGCACCAATGAATGGACTCAATGCATTATGTGTATATATATATA
>VZQC01010202.1:265664-298857 GCA_009823505.1 Rhizomys pruinosus
TAATAACTTGGGATTGGCACATACAAATGTTCTCTATAATTTTCTGTTTGTACCAGTATCACTTGTAGCATTCTCTTTCACCTATAAGATGGTTAACGTAAAAATTAAGTTGCTTCCCAAGTTTTAATCAATATAGCGACCCACAGCATGGGTTTTGAATGAAATCTGTCTTCAAGATTCCACCTATTGAGTTGGAGATGCAACTGTCTTCGGAGACTCATGGTTAAAAAATAAAGGGGGGATACAGATAGAACTGAGAGTGTGTTTACTGTCTCCTTAGTTCCCCAAAACTCCTCTTCATGTTCTAGCCTCATCTCCCTCTAGTTCGTCTTTCCTCTTCTTTTCAATTATTATTGTTTACATATACAATGCATATACAGTATATATATATATATATAATATTCCTATATTATATATATAATAACTTGGGATTGGCACATACAATTTCTCTATAATTTCTCTGTTTGTACCGTATCACTTGTAGCATTCTCTTTCACCTATAAGATGATTAACGTTAAAAATTAAGTTTGCTTCCCAAGTTAATCAAATATAGTCACCCACAGCATGGTGTTTGAATGAAATCTGTCTTGATTCCCCTAATTGAGTTAATCAACTGTCTTGGAACCATGGTTAAAAAATAAAGGGGTACAGATAGAATGAGTAGTTGGTTCTATTTCTCCAGTTCCCAAGTCTCTTCATTTCTAGGCTCATCTCTCAGTTTCTTGCCTCTTCTTCATTATTATTGTTTACATATACATTGCATATACATGTTATATATATATATATAATATCCTATATTATATATACATTATTTTTGGAGTCCATCTTGAAAGCTGTCGTCATGGTGTCTATAGCTCCTCTGGCCCCCACAGCCCTGCCCCTTCTGGGTCTCCCTCCCTCTGTGTGACTTTAGGGATCAGTTTCCCCTCCTCTTGCTTCAGTGTGTCTGTGTGTAAGAACAGGACCACTCTGGAGTTCAGTTCCGCTTTCTCCTGCTCTTGAACTCTAGGTCTAAGGCTGATGTCATTTCAGGGAAGCATGCCTGCTAGCTTTTCTCAGCTGATATTTTCACAGTGCTCTCTTCCGAGGAAGTGCTTTGACCTTTATGCTTCGCTAGGGTTGGGGTTCTAATGTGGAGGGAAGATTCTGGCAGCCTGTCAGGGAACAGCCACCTGTGGTCTTCTGCCCAACACCTCAGCTACAAGTGGAGTGACCAAGTTCTTTGCTTCGTGGGAAGGACCAGGGCAGGTGGGCTTTCATTCTGAGACCCTCACTTATGCTATTTGACTCAAAGAGCCCAGCCCTTGAGTACAGGGGCTGGTCAGGGTGCTCTGCCCAGGGGGCTTCTGGCTGGCGGTGAGCAGGTGTGTCACAAGTAGGTGCTATAGGTGCTGTATCAAGGGGTCCCATACCGTTTACTCTGTGGCTGCAGAGTCCCCAGCCTGAGGAGTGTGTACTCTGTGGAAACCACAAGGCCCTCTTGGCACAGTGTGGCTCTGGGCCCCATTTCTCATTCATACCCTTTTGCCTCAGTTTCCCTATTAAGGAAGTAGAGCTAGCACCTGCCTTTTTGGAGAGTTCCAGGCTTAGAGATGTGTGTACCAAAGGCCCAGGGCCCAGCAGGGGTGTGTGTATGTTTGTGTATGTGTGTGTACACCTTGCACTTGCCAAGAGACACAAAGTTGCACACTGCCTGGTCTCACTGTCCACTTACCTCCTAAGCTGGTTTGCAGCTCGCTCCCTCCTGGCCGGCCCCACCTCAGCACTGTTTACACCTCCCATCTCCAGGGAGTAAGTACATCTCAGCGCTTCAGCAGCCGCATCCTCTGGAGGCTGAGGATGTGTGTTGAGTCATGTCTCCTGAGCCATGTTTACTCTGTAGTAGCATGGGACACACACACACACACACACACACACACACACACATATATATATATATATATATATTAGACATATATATGTGTGTGTGTGTGTGTTATTCAACAGGTATGTTTCACTTTCATTTTATTTTCTTAAATTCCAGGTATTTAGAATTTGTGTTTCATGTTCTTATTACTCATGGGTAATTTGACCGTCCTCAGAGGCTACATCCAATTCCTTGCAGAGTTCCAGAATTGCTTTCCATTCCAGCCAACACTGGGCTTGGCAAATGGCCTGGGTGTCTTCAAGAACTGGGGCCATGTTACTATTAGATTAGATCTGCGGATTCCAGTTAGGCCAAGTTTGTTGCTCTGGCTAGCATTGTCTGGCTAATCTCACTGCTGGTTGTCTGTTACTACAATGATTCAGCTTCACTTCCAACTGGTTTCTGAGTCATCCTTATCTCCTTTGGAAGCAGCGTTTTAGGTACTATGATGGGGAGTGGCTTCCTCATGCCTTTTCCCTACTGTGAATTCAGCACCTTTGCATTTGGGGGCATTTTCCTGACCTAAGCCCTACTTCCTTCTTTTAATTCTCATTTGAAGACACCAGCTCCCCCCTAGCTATCGCTGATTTAAGTGTGTATTTTCCATCTTTCCACTTTTAGCCTAAGGTTTCACACTAGAAGTGTCTCCTGTAAGCGGCATATACATGGACTTCATTTTGTCTTGTTTGTTATTCAATTTGGAAATAATCATATTTAAATAAATGTATTAGGATCCACACTCAGTGTAGTTCCTTATATTAAAGTTTCTATTTTTTATTTCTTTCACACATTTTATTACCAGTTTCCTTATTCCCTGGGCTTCTTTTAGATCAGTTAAATATACTTTATTATTCATGCTCCCCCCAACAGCTGGCCCAGAAATCACAGGTAGACCAGGCTGGCCTCATTATTCTATGCCCCTTTAACCTCTGTTCTTGTGCTTTTAATTATTCCTTAAAGAAGTATAATTAGTATTTTAACACTTTGATTTAATTCTGGGACCTTATTGTGGCTAACCGCATGTGATGCTCCCTCCGTGCCCAGGCACCTAATCCAGTCTCCAGTATTGATGCTCGCCTCTTCCGTAGGATGGGCTCCCAGGCATTAAAAAAATTATTTGGACCTTTTGAGACCAGGTCTCCCCATAGCTCTAGAACTTACTATGCAGACCAGGCTGCCCATGCCACTTTCCCCTTCCAACTTCAAGTGCCCTTTGCTTTCAAACCCACCGAGTACACTTAATGCTGCCTGTATGAGTGTGGGACCCAGCTGGAGCATGGGTACCTCTCAGGGGCCAAATCCACTAAGAAAATGGACTCTCCCTCCCTCTGCAAATGAAGCTTCTCTGATAAGGATTAGATTGGATTAGATTCTATAATCTACAGCTCTCTATGTATATTTGGTAGATTAATAGCTTTAGGTTTCCTCCCTGGGCCTATGACCTAGCAAGCACAGAATTTGGGGCCCAATTAACAGTAGGAGGTATGAGTTACACCCAGTGTAGTGGGCTTTAAATCCACTCAGAAAGTAGCTGGATATGCCCGTAACATTAGTGTTACTATTGTGCCAGTAGACATGTCTTCATGGCCAGTCATTATTGTACCTCACAAGGCTGCATGGCCTATGGTGACTGGGTGAGTGTGATGGCTAATCCTTGACATCAACTTGACTTGTTCTGGGATTAACTCAAATGAGAAAGAGACCTTCGGATTGGGTCATCTGAAGCTGGAAGACCCACCCTAAATGTGAAAGAGACCTTCGGATTGGGTCATGTGAAGCTGGAAGACCCACCCTAAATGTGAAAGAGACCTTCGGATTGGGTCATGTGAAGCTGGAAGACCCACCCTAAATGTGAAAGAGACCTTCGGATTGGGTCATGTGAAGCTGGAAGACCCACCCTAAATGTGGGCGTTGCCTTCCGATGGCAGCTGGTAGAAAAGGCCCAGGCAGAAGGGAGCTCTTCCCTCTTGGCTGCTTGCCTGCTCTCTGACTGCTGAGTTTGTCTTGCAGCTGTGACCAACTCTTCAGATTTCCATTGCCTGAAAAGACTAATGCCACATAGCCAGATGAAGCTGATGTCTTTCAGTGCCCAGCAATTGTTGCCTCCAGACCTGTAACCAGAATCAGCACTAAGAAGATCCCTAGAGGTGAGATAGAAAGTGTGGCCCATGGGAAGTGTGCTGCACCACTAAAGAACTTAGTGAGTTTGCTAATCCATTCAGGCAGAAGTCTAAGGAATATGTGTGGGAACAGATTTTAAGGATGTGGGATAATGGTGGAAGGGACATAAAATTGGATCAGGCTGAGTTTATCCATATGGGCCCTATGAGTGGAGATTTTAATATGGAAGCTTGAGTGGTTTTAAAAAGTCTTAAAAGTTTTATTTGATTGGTTGGCTTAGGTATTTATTAAAAGATTGCCTACTGACAGAGAGCTGGAGATGCCTGATATCCTTGGCTTAGTATTGACTAAGGGATTGTAAGGCTCAGTCAAATTGGCACGTTCGGGTGGATTCAAAGTATAAAACTGAATCCTCCACAGTGCAAGGGCCCAGAGGACATGCCTTTCACTGATTTTAAAAGATAAAAAGTACTGAGAGCACATTTTTGAGAGCTTTGTAGAGTTGGAGATGCCACTGCTCAGTTACATCAATTAAATGTAAATGTAATAGGTTTAACAGGACCTCAGAGTAGGGATCCAGTGACAGCACTGATCACTGAAGGCCAGGTGAGCGTAGTTATCACAATGGGCAGTAAAGGCAAAACAATGCCTATAATGGCATGACCCGAATGGATCTTTGGAACTGGCTAATCAATCCAGTGTTTCCAGGGACCAAATACCTAAGAAGCCTACTAAGCATTTTTTTTTTTATCTGTATTAGCAGAAAAGCTCTAGAACAAATGACAGAAAGACTTCGGATCTTAGCAATAGAGAATACACGCCAGTCAACAAGTTTCCAGACTTGAGACAGTTAAAGTTAATAGACCCAAAACTCCTTGAATGAAAGGACCTTGTCATAATACCAGAGTTATGCTGTTCACCTTTCTCCTGTGCTTCTCCAGAGGCCTTTTACTATGGTAACTGTACGTTGGGGAGAGGGAAATAATCAGACTTTCTGAGGCCTATTGGATACTGGTTCTGAGTTGACACTGATCCCAGGAGACCCTAAAAAGCATCATGGCCCTCCAGTTAAAGTAGGGGCTTATTAAGGTCAGGTGATAAATGTAGTTTTGCCTGAAGTCTGACTTACATTGGGTACCCAAACTAATCTCATGATGATTTCCCCAGTCCCAGAAGGCATAATTGGGATAGATATACATAGAAGTTGGCAAACCCCATATTGGTTCCCTGACCTGTGGAGTGAGGGTTATTATGGTTGGAGAGTCCAAATGGAAACCATTGACATTTCCTCTACCAAGGAAAATAGTGAACCAAACCAGTATCACATCCCTGAAGAGATAGCAGCAATTAGTGCCACCATCAAGGATTAGAAAGATCCAGGGGACTGACTCCATTATGGAATTATCCGTGGGTCAGCTGGCTAGTGGGTTAGCCCACTAGGTGTGAATAAACTCCCTCTCCTTACCTAACTTTGGCTTTGATCTTGTCATCTTCCCCATTCCCACAACATTTTTGGAGGCTCCCGGTAAGATCAAGCTGCCTTATCTATCATTGGTAAGAGATGCTACTGCTTCTCAACCCTGCAGCCCCCTCAGCCCCTGGAACAAAGAAGTGCTTACCCCCAACGAATTTCCTCTCTGGGGTCTCCTTCCAGAGGACCAGAGAGAGCTGAAGAGCTCCAAGCTGGAGCCACTCACCAGGTGAAGTGAGACAGAGACCCAGAATAGATAAGGTGAGGGCCTTCCCAGGTTAGACAGCCAAGAGCAGGGGCAAACTGAACCTCAGTGTGATCCTGAGATGCTGGCCTGTTTTAGGTAGAAGAGGTAAGGAAAAGGCCCTCTCAGTTTAGAGAGACAGTTGGAAACTGGTGTGGGTTGATCCCCTGAAGGAGACTGCATACAGAGTCTTGATGTGATCCCAAGATGGCACTGGCCTCTAATCAGGAAGGAAAGGGGACCACAATTAAAACCTTGATGTGATTCTGAGGTGCTGGCCCCATTTAGGTAAAACAGGAATCAGGAAAGGGGACCTCAATTAAACTTCTATATGATTTTGTAGTGCTGGCCCCATTTAGGTAAAACAGGAATCAGGAAAGGAGACCTCAATTAAACTTCTATATGATTTTGTAGTGCTGGCCCCATTTAGGTAAAACAGGAATCAGGAAAGGGGACCTCAATTAAACTTCTATATGATTTTGTAGTGCTGGCCCCATTTAGGTAAAACAGGAATCAGGAAAGGAGACCTCAATTAAACTTCTATATGATTTTGTAGTGCTGGCCCCATTTAGGTAAAACAGGAATCAGGAAAGGGGACCTCAATTAAACTTCTATATGATTTTGTAGTGCTGGCCCCATTTAGGTAAAACTCAGGAATCAGGCAGGAAAGGGGACCGTGGTTAAACTTTGATGTGATTCCAAATTGCTGGCCCCATATAGGTAGAAGAGGAATTTAATGAGAACAACTAGGGAACAACTGTCTTAAATTTCAAATGGGTTCCTCCCAGTCTAAGTGTCAGACACAGGCTGTATCCTCCAGATGATGATGGACAACTTTAAACTACACTATGCAGGAGATTGTGGGACTAAGATGAAACCCTCTAACTTGAGAACTTTCTGTGCAGTTGAGTGGCTTGATATCAGCCTACCTGAGTCCAGATGGAGGCTACTTGAGCACTAAAACCCAGCCTCATATTTACCAGAAGAGGATGGAGAGCTGCCCCATAGCTGAGAGATTATAGAGGAGGGTTCTCCAAAAGACAAGGTGCTTACTTGCAAAAGACCATCCTAACCAAACTCCTTAACTATTGTGTTTCCGATGCACCTAGTTTTTCTGTAATGATATCATGTGTGTTCATGGTAATCATTTTTCCATGTGATTGAGATACATGTAACTGTTTCATATGTGGAAGATCTCTTGTGTGTTGAGAGCTCATGTAATTCAATCATATATAATTGTCTTATGTTTCCATTAAAACAAAGTGGCCACTTCAGTTTTCATTCTTTTATTGTGCACAGAATTATTAATTTTGGCATGCCTGATTAAAATGCATATGTGCAGACTTTATTTTTTTTATTTATTTTTATTTATTTTTATTATTATTTATTTCTGTATGTGTATGAATGTACTGTCTGCATGCAAGTCTGTGCACCCGTGTCGTGCAATGCCGCGGAGGTCAGAAGAGGGTCTCAGATTCCCCTGGAGCTGGAGTTCTCCTGGAACTGGAGTTTCAGACAGCTCTCGGCTGCCATGTGGGTGCTGGGGATCAAACCCGGGTCCTCTGCAAGAGCGGTTGGCGATCCTAACCGCTAGGCCATCTCTCCAGCCCCTATGTGCAGACTTTAAATATGGGTATTTGATAATGCATTCAGAGGCCTTATAAATTTCGTTACCCTAGACATCTTTAAACTATGTCCCCAAGCCTATTAAATGCTTCACAACTTTTAAGTGTTAGTTGTTCATACAAAACAATATCCGAGTTGTTTGTTTAATGCCTTCTGGTTTGAATTTGCTTTCAAAATGGTTGTTTTGAGGTATCTCTTTTGATTGCATGGTTTGGAAGTATTTTGGTTTCAGTGTTCATTCTGTTTTGTCTTGCTTTAAGACCCCTGAGGGCCTGAAAACCAGTTTGAGAAAACCGAACTCCAGCTGATTGTAGGTTTGATTTGATATGTCATCTCACCTTCAGAGCTGGGGGTGAATTGCGGGACTAGTCTTTCTATCTCAAATTTCTGGCTTTGCCCTAAATCCTGTTTCCTGCAGTGGGACTCTGAATTTGGGTGGATGTGGCTTATTTGGGGTGGGAATTAGGCAAGGCCCTGCTAGCTTGCATAGCTTGCCCTTTTCCTCCCCTAGAGCAACTCTTCTGTCTTTAACCCTCAGGCTGAAGTCTGCTTTAAGATGCCCTATGAGCTGGACATGGTGGTGCACACCTTTAATCCCAGCATAAACACCTTTAATCCCAACATGCCTTTAATACTAGCATTTATTTAATCCCACCACACATTTAATACCAGAACACCTTTAATCCCAGCACTCAGGAGGCAGAGACAGGTGGAACACTGTGAGTTCCAGGCGAGCTGCTACAGTGAGACCCTGTCTTAAAGGACCAAAAATAAATAAACTGCCTTCTACTAGCTGTGGTGGTTTGAATGAGAGTATCCCTCATAGGCTTTAAGTATTCAGACATTTTGTCCCCAGTTGGTGGCACTGTTCTGGGAGGTCTTAGAAGGCGTAGTCAGGCCAGAAGAAGTACATCATTGGGGGCGGGCTTAGTGAGTTTAACAAGCCTTGCAGTCTCTAGTCTCCCTCTCTCTCTCTCTCTCTCTCTGACTTCCTATGCTTATTGCAAGATGTGAACCTCGGCTTTCTGCTACAGCCTTGGCCACCATGTCTCCAGCCACAATGGACTCTAATTCCCTGGAACCATCAATAGTAAGTTCAAATAAACTCTTCCTTTTATAAGTTCTCTTGGTCACAGTGGTTTATCACACCAACAGAAAAGTGACTAATACAGTATTTGGTACCAGAGAGTGGGCTGTTGGCTGTAAAGAACCACGGTGTTTGGAGAAATGTGGAAGACTTTGGAACTTTGGGCTAGAAAAGCTGTTGACTACTGTAAGCAGAGCTTAACAAGCCATTCTAGTAGAAGCCTGGAAGAAAGCATTGCTGCAAAAAATGTAGTTCCAGAGGAAAATAAAGACTTAGGCAGCAACTGGTATATTTTGGCAAAGAGTCTGGCCACAGTTTGCCCACAGTCCAAATGCTTGCCTGATGCTAAGTTGAAAAGCAATGGACTAATGTCTTTGGTGGAGGACATTTCAAGACAGCCTAATGTAGAAATGGTGGTGTGGCTGTTAATGGTGAATATTATGCAGATCTACAGTGAAAAAGAGCAGATGGGGCATAAAGAAATTCAGAATGTACAGTCTGGATCTGAAAAGTGCACTAGAAAGATTAATGGTAGGGCCAAGGTATGAGGAGAGGCTGCCTTTGATAAAGAGATTAAAGAGATTAAGGAGAGACCTAGCTATTTACAAGTAAACAATGGAAAAAGTGAGATTAAAGTGATTAAGGAGAGGCCTCGAGATTTACAAGTAAACAACAGAAACAGTACTTTCAGGGCAAGACCACACCCAGCTAATCCTCCAATTTTTTGAAAGGAAAATACTGAAAGGGTTTTCTGCTCCAACAAGTCCAGGGTAGAGAAAAGTTGCAAATGTGGTTGAAGTAGGACAGAGTTCATCCCAAACTTGCAGCCAAACTCTGGAGTTTCATTCACATGGTGCTGGCTTTAGAGGTATGAAGGATGCAAGAGTGAAGGGGTCATCAGTTCTTCCTCTGTAGTATCAGAGAGCTGCTGAGGCCAGGCAGAGTGCAGCAGGGGTGTCCCTGAATAAAGAAGGCCTCAATAGGCCATTGTGTGAAGCTGTGAATGTGAAGCCTGGTTGGCAGCAGAGACCCCCATGAAAACATTCAAGATGCCAGAGCTGTAAGATGTTCACCAAAGAGAGCTGCATACAGGGAGTGGTACCAGCCTAAGGAAGAGATGTATGTTGCAAGCAAAGCTGGAAGAGCTGAGTCATCTAAGCCCTTTGGAAGTAAAGTCCCAGAAGTCTCACGTGGAGCTACTGGACTTGATGTTTGCCCTGATGGTTTACGGTCTTGTTTTGGTACAGTATTTCCTCACTATGCCTCTATTCCTCCCTTTTGGAATGGGAATGTGCAGTCAGTTCCACTGTATGTTGGGAGTATGTAATTTGTCTTTTGATTTTACAGGAGCTTACAGTTAAGAGATTAGCCTGAGTCTCAGAAGAGACTTTGGACTGTAGACTTTTGAATGGAATTGAGACTGGTAAAGACTATGGGGATTTTTAAGGTTGGACTAAATGGATTTTGCATTTTTTTGTATGTGTATGAATGTACTGTCTGCATGTATGTCTGTGCACATGTGTCATGTAATGATCAGAAGAGGGTGTTGGATTCCCCTGGAACTGGTGTCAAAGACAGTTCTCAGGTGCCATGTGGGTGCTGAGTCCTCTGCAAGAGCGGTCAATGCTTTTAACTGCTAGGCCATCTCTCCAGCCCCGGATTTTGCATTTTATATGGTCATGAGCCAATAGGGGCCAGGGAGTGGAATGTGGTGGTTTGAATGAGAGTGTCCCCCCATAGGCTTTAAGTATTCAGACATGTTGTCCCCAGTTGGTGGCACTGTTCTGGGAGGTCTTAGAAGATGTGCTCATGCTAGAGGAAGTACATCATTGGGGGCAGGCTTAGTGAGTTTAACAAGCCTTGCAGTCTCCAGTCTCCCTCTGTCTCTCTCTTGACTTCCTGTACTCATTGCAAGATGTGAACCTTGGTTTTCTGCTCCAGCCCCTGGCCACCATGCCTCCTGCCACAATGGACCCTAATTCCCTGGAACCATCAACAGTGAGCTCAAATAATCTCTTCCTTTTATAAATCCTCTTGGTCATGGTGGTTTATCACAGCAACAGAAAAATGACTAATACACTAGCTATTAGCAAAATTCTCATCAATAATTAAAGCCAGGAATCTTGGTCTGGCTCAGGTGGTTGTTCCTACCACATTTCCCTTTAACTCTCCTATTTGGCTTGTGAAAAATACAGATGGATCATGGAGAATGACAGATGACTATCAAAAACTCAGTCAAATAGTGATGCCAATTAGAGCTGTTGTACCAGATGTGGTCTCCTTACTTGAATAGATTAGCACATCTCCTGGAACCTGGTATGAAGCTATTGATCTGGCAAATGCTTTCTTCTCAATATCAATTCATAAAGGACCACCAGAAGCAATTTGCTTTCAGCAATGCCAACAGTATACTTTTACTGTCCTACCTCAAGGGTATGTTAACTCTCCAGCCTTGTGCCATAACTTAGTTAGAAGGGATCTTGATCTACTAACTCTTCCACAGTATATCACACTGGTATACTATATTGACTATGTTATGCTGATTGGATCCAGTGAATAGTAGGTAGCAGTCAGTCTAGGCTTGTTGGTAAAGCATATGTGCATGAGAGGATGGGAAATAAATCCAGCTAAAATTCAAGGGCCTTCTACCTCAGTGAAATTTCTAGGACTTCAGTGATGTGGAGCATGCAGAGACATTCCTTCTATAGTTAAGAATAAGTTGTTGCACCTGGCCCCTCCCTCCACCAAGAAAGAAGCACCAGGCTTAATAGGCCTCTTTGGATTCTGGAGGCAGCACATTCCTCACCTGGGTGTGTTACTACCACCCATACATCAAGTGACTCGGAAGGCAGCAAGCTTTGAGTGGGGCCTGACAGGAAAAGGCTCTTCAACAGGTCCAAGCTGCTCTGCCCATTGGACAAGATGATCCAGCAGACCCAATTTTTTTTAAATAATGCTTTTATTTATGTTTTGTGTATTTCAGATATCATTTCTCAGTTCGGTTTAGACACATTCCCCTTTCCCTTTCCCTACCCCACCCCAGATCATGCACTCTGCCATAACTATCCTGCATCTTTCTCTCTCAGTCTTTTTTATCTTTAGGAATTCACATTTTCCTCCATTAATTTTATATTACTCTAAAATATTAATACATACTTTCCACTCTTATACAGTAATTACAGAGTCTGAAAGTAAATGGTGGATTGATAGAGCCCGTTAAGAGATTTACATTGTAAGAGAGAGAGAGAGAGAGAGAGAGAGAGAGAGAGAGAGAGAGAGAGATTTACATTGTAACAACATAGTTGCTTTCAGATAAACAGAAATATAACAATAATGTTGTTCAGCTTGACTTTAATCTGGGAATTTGGTGTTAGCATCCACAAATGAGGGAGACCATTTGCTGCTTGTTTTTCTGGGACTTTGTCACTTCACTTAGCATAATGGCTTCTAGTTCCATCCATTTACCTGCAACATTCATGATGTCATTTTTCTTTACTTCTGCAAAGAACTCCATTGTGTAGATGTACCACATTTTTCTAGCCCCTCTTCAGTTGAGGGGCACTTGGGTTGATTCCAGCTCTTTGCTATTGTGAAGAGAGCTGCAATAAACATAGATGTGCATGTATTTTTGTGGTAAGATGAGTCTTGTGGGTATATACCCAGGAGTGGTATGACTGGGTCAGGTGGTAGGCTCATTTTGAGTCTTTTAAGGGTTCTCCACACTGCTTCCCATAGTGGCTGTACAAGTTTACATTCCTACCAGCAGTGGATGAGTGTTCCCCTTTCCCCACAACCTCTCCATCATTTGGTGTCTTTTTTGTTCTTGATTTTAGCCAGTTGTATTGGAGTGAGATGATACCTGAGAGTGGTTTTAATTTGCATTTATCTTAATTATTAATGATGTTGGACACTTTTTAAGACGTTTCTCAGCCATCTTTACTCCCTCACTGGTGAAGTCTCTGTTCATCTCTTTACTCCATCTTTTGAGTAGGTCATTTGTTTTCTTACATTGTTTTTTGAGTAGTCTATATATTTTTGACATTAATGCTCTGTCAGATGAATCACTGGTGAAGATTTCCTCCCATTCTGTGGCTTTTCTCTTCACTTCCTTGATTATTTCACTGTACAGAAGCTTTTGAGTTTGATGAGGTCCCATTTGTTGACTATTGACCTTATTTCTTGAGCAGTTGCTGGCTGATTTAGAAAGTCTTTTCCTACACCTATGTCTTGTACATTGTTACCAAATTTTTCTTCTATTACCTTCAGGGTTTTGGGTTTTACATTGAGTTCTTTGATCCGCTTGGAGTTGATTTTTGTACAGGGTGAGAGGCAGGGGTTTAATTTTGTTCTTCTACAAATGGTGATCCAGTTTTGCCAGCACCATTTGGTAAAGATGCTATCTTCCTCCATTGAGGGTTTTTTGCCCCTTTGTAAAATATGAGGTGGCTGAAATTGGATGAGCTCAAGTTTGGATCGTCAATTTTGTTCCATTGGTCACAGGTCTGTTTTTGTGCCAGTACCAGGCTGTCTTTTTGACTATGGCCCTGTAATATAGCTTGAAGTTTGGTAGAGCAATCCTCCCTGTATTGCATTTTTCACTCAGGGTTGCTTTAGCTATTCCGGGTCTTTTTTTTTTTTTCTTTTTTATTATATATATATATATATATATATATAATATATATTACAAGATATGTTACTATCAAATCTAGACCCATGTCCCCCATCCTACCCCCCCACCCCACCAGAGCTCATGGATTCTGTCAAACATGCTTTTCATCTCTTTTTCAGTCTTTCTCAAAATTCTCCATGTGCAAGTTGACTGTTTTGAGCAGAGGTTCACTGTTTCAGTCAGTTCTTTGATGCAGTCCTTTCTGTTGTTGTTGTTGTTGTTTCCAATATGCATCACTCCCAACTACTTGGACAAAAGCTCAAGGAGCCATGCACAAGAAATACAACTGGGTAATTGGCACTACCATCCACAGATGAGGGATACCATTCATCGTTTGTTTTTCTGGGACTATGTTACTTCACTCGGCATGATATCTTCTAGCTCCAGCCATTTACCTGCAAAGCTCATGATGTCATCTTTCTTTACTGCTGCATAGAACTCCATTGTGTAGATGTACCACATTTACTCTATCCACTCATCAGTTGAGGGGCATCTGGGTGGGTTCCACCTCCTTGCTATTGTGAAGAGAGCTGAAATAAACATGGCCGTGCATGTATCTCTGCGGTAGGATGAGTCTTGTGGGCACATGCCCAGCAGTGGTATGGCTGGGTCAGGTGGCAATTTAATTCCAAGTCTTCCAAGTGTTTTCCACACTGCTTTCCGTAGTGGCTATATGAGTTTACATTCCCACCAGCACTGGATGAGTGTTCCTCTTCCCCCACAACCTCTCCAGCACTTGGTACCATTTATTTTCTTGATCTTGGCCAGTCTTATTGGAGTAAGATGATATCTTAGAGTGGTTTTGATTTAATTTAATGATGTTGAACACTTCTTAAGGTGTTTCTCAGCCATCTCTAATTCCTCACTTGTGAAGTCTCTGTTCAGCTCTTTGCTCCATCTATTGAGTGGGTCATTTGTTTTCTTTCTTCTTTGTTTTTTGAGTAATTTATATATTTTGGAAATCAATGCTTTGTCAGATGTTTCTGCAGTGAAGGTTTCTCCCACTCTGTGGGATTTCTCTTCACTTCCTTGATTGTTTCCATTGATGTACAGAAGCTTTTAAGTTTAATGAGGTCCCATTTGTCAGTTGCCAACCTTAATTGTTGTGCAGCTGCTGTCTGATTTAGGAAGTCTTTTCCTACACCTATGTCTTGTAGTCTGCTGCCAAATTTTCCTTCTATTACCTTCAGAGTTTGGGGTTTCACATTGAGGTCTTTAATCCATCTGGAATTGACTTTTGTACAGGGCAAGAGGTAGGGGTTTAATTTCATTCTTTTACAAGTGGTGATCCAGTTTTGCCAACACCACTTACCGAAGATGCTGTCTTTCCTCCATTGTGTCTTCTTGGCCCCCTTGTGAAATATGAGATGGCTGAAATTGTATTTGCTCAAGTTTGGATCTTCAGTTTTGTTCCATTGGTCTATGGGTCTGTTTTTGTGCCAGTACCACACTGTTTTTATGACTATAGCCCTGTAGTATTGTTTGAAGTCTGGTATAGAGATCCCTCTGCATTGCTCTTTTCACTCAGGGCTGTTTTGGCTATTCAGGGTCTTTTGTTTTTCTAAATGAAATTAAGGACTTTTTTTTCCAAGCCTGTGAAGAAACTCTTGGGGATTTTAATTGGGATTGTGTTTAATCTATACAAGAGTTTGGGTAGAATGGACATTTTTACTATGTTAATTTTCCCAATCCATGAGCATGGGACGATGTTCCATCTTCTGATGTCTTCTTCACTTTCTTTCTTTAAGGGTTTAAAACTTTTGTTGTAGCGATCTTTGGTGTCTTTGTTACATGTGTTCCTAGGTATTTTATTGTTTTTGAGGCTATTGCGAGTGGGAAGGTCTCCTTGAATTACTTCCTCAGTTGCTTGTTGTTGGTGTAAAGACAGGCTACTGATTTTTTTAGGTTAATTTTGTATCCTGCCACATTGCTGAAGCTGTTAATCATTTCTAGGAGTTTTCTGGTAGAGTTTTTAGCATCCCTTAAGTAAACAGTCATATCATCAGCAAATAGTGATAGCTTGATTTCCTTTTTTCCAATTAGTACTCCTTTAATTTCCTTTCTTGCCTTATTGCCCAAGCAAGTGTTTCAAGCACTATATTGAAGAGGAGTGGTGACAGGGGGCAACCTTGCTGAGTTCCTACCTTTAAAGGGAATGTTTCTGTCGTTTCCCCATTTAGGATGATATTGACTGTGGGTTTCCTGTATATGGCTTTGATTACATTGAGGAATGATCCCGCCAATCCAATTCCCTCTAGGACTTTAAGCATGAAGGGATGCTGGATTTTGTCAAAGGCTTTTTCTGCATCAATTGAGATGATGGTGTGGTTTTTGTCTTTCGTTCCATTTATGTGTTTGATGATGTTTATTGATTTTTGTATGATGAACCATCCTTGCATATCTGGTATGAATCCAACTTGGTCATGATGGATGATATTCTTGATGTGGGTCTGTATGCGATTTGCCAGTATCCTGTTTAGAGTTTTGGCATCTGTGTTCATTAGGGAGATGGGTCTATAGTTCTCCTTTTTGGTTGTATCTTTGCCTGGTTTTGGTAATAGAGTGATGCTGGCTTCATAGAAGGAATTTGGCAGAATTCCCTCTGTTGTATCCTCCTGAACAATTTCAGTAATAATGGTTGTAAGTCTTTTTGAAATGTTTTATAGAATTCTGCCCTGAAACCGTCTGGGCCTGGGCTTTTTTTAGTTGGGAGCTTTCTTATTGCATCTTCAATTTCTTCATTTATTATGGGTCTGTTTAAGCTGTCGATCTCTTCTTGTTTGAGCTTTGATGATTCCCAGGATTTCAGATATTCATCCATTTCTTCTAGGTTTTCAAACTTGGTAGAGTATAGGTTTTTGAAGTATTCCCGTATGATTTTGTGGATCTTTTCATTGTCTGTTGTGATAGTTCCCTTTTCATCATGGATTGTATTGATTTGGAGTTGTTCCTTCTTTCTTTTGGTTAACTGGGCTAGAGGTCTGTCTATCTTGTTTATTCTCTCAAAGAACCAACTTTTGGATTCATTGATTTTTGTATGGTTTTCTTTGTTTCTATTTCATTGATTTATGCTCTGATTTTTGTTATTTCTCCCTGTCTGTTGTGTTTAGGGTTCATCTGTTGTTGCCTCTCAAGTGCTTTTATCTGTAGTGTTAGATCATTCACTTGTGCTCTTTCTGTTTTTCTAATGTAAGCTCCCAGGGCTATAAACTTCCCTCTTAGGACTGTGCTTTTATCTGTAGTGTTAGATCATTCACTTGTGCTCTTTCTGTTTTTCTAATGTAGGCACCCAGGGCTATAAACTTCCCTCTTAGGACTGCTTTTAAGGTATCCCATAGGTTTTGTTGTGTTGTATTATCATTGTCATTCAGTTCCAGGAATGCTTTAATTTCTTTCTTTATCTCTTCCTTGACCCATTCATTATTCAAGAGTGTGTTGTTTAGTCTCCATGTGTTCTTGTAGGCAGGAGGGCTTGTCCTGGTGTTGATGTTGAGCTTCATTGCACTGTGGTCTGACAGGATGCATGAAATTATTTCAATCTTTTTGTATTTGTAGAGGTTTCTTCTGTGTCCCAGGATGTGGTCAATTTTGGAGAATGTTCCGTGGGGTGCTGAGTAGAAAGTGTATTCTCTGGTATTAGGATGGAATGTTCGGTAGAGGTCTATGAGGTCCATTTGGTGTATCATATCGTTCAGTTCAGATGTCTCTCTGTTTATTTTTTGTCCTGTTGACCTATCCAAAGGACTCAGTGGGGTATTGAAATCTCCCACTATGAGTGTGCTGGGGTTAGTCTGTGACTTGTGGTCCTGGAGAATTGTCTTTATAAAGTTTGGTGCACCAGAATTTGGGGCATATATATTCATAATTGTGAAATCTTCTTGGTGGATTGTTCCTTTGATGAAAATGTAATGGCCTTCTTTGTCTCTTCTGATTTCTTTTACTTTGAAGTCTATTTTTTCTGATATTAAAATAGAAACACCTGATTTTTTTTTGGTACCATTTGCTTGGAATATTTTTTTTCATCCTTTCACTTTAAGGTGGTGCCTGTCCTTGAAGGTAAGATGTGTTTCTTGTAGACAGCATATGGATGGATTCTGTTTCCTAATCCAATCTCCCAGTCTATGTCTTTTGATTGGGGAATTTAGTCCATTAATATTTAACGTTATGACTGATAGGTTTGTGTTGCTTTCTTTCACCTTATTATTCATTTGCAGTTTTGGTCTATGTTTCTACTTTTGCAGTTATGCTTGTATTAATTTCTCTCTCCTTCAACTATAATTGACATTTTTGCTGGGTATAGTAACCTGGGTTGGCATCTATTGTCCTTTAACACTGGAAATGCTTTGTTCCATGTTCTTCTTGCTTTCATAGTTTGTGTTGCTTCCTTTTGCCTTATTATTCATTTGTGGTTTTGGTTTAGGTTTCTACTTCTGCACTTATGCTTTTATTGATTTCTCTTTCTAGGTGCCTGAGAATAGTTGCTCCTTTCTTCTGTCCTTTGAATTGCTTCAAGTATTCTCTGAAGGGTTGATTTTCCAAACATGTATTCTTTCATCTTGTTTATGTCATGGAAGGTTTTTCTCTCTTCTTCAACTATAATCGACATTTTTTCTGGGTATAGTAACCTGGGTTGGCATCTATTGTCCTTTAACACTGGGAATGCTTTGCTCCACATTCTTCTTGCTTTCATAGTTTGCACTGAGAAGTCAGTTGTAACTCTGATAAGTTTCCCCTTATAGGTCACTTGTTGTTTCTCTCTCGTGGCTTTAAGGATTTTGTCTTTGTTTTGGGTGTCTAGCATTTTAACTATGATGTGGCATGGAGAGTTTCTTTTTTGATCTTGTCTGTTTGGATTTCTATGTGCTTCTTGTATTTGTATTGGTTTGTCTGTTTTCAGTTTGGGGAACTTTTCATCTATTATTCTGTTGAAGATATGATCAATATCATTCTCTTGGGATTCTTCTCCTTCCACTATTCCTATGATGTGGAGGTTTGATCTTCTCATAGTGTCCCACAGTTCCTGATTGTTTGACTTTTGCGTATTTAAAAATTTTTCATAATCTTTACTTGAGGTTTTTAGTTGTTCTGTGTTATCTTCCAAGTCTGATATTCTCTGTTCTGCTTCCTCCATTCTGCTTCTGAGGCTTTTTCCATTCCTTTCCTCTTGATTGGATGAATGTTTGATTTCCTTTTTCATTTCCTCTTCTGATAGCTTTAGTATTTCCACTTCATTTTGGAGCTTCTCAATCTCTTCCTGTAGCTCTTTGCTTCGTTGGCTGGTTTCCTTATCTTTTTCAACATGGGATCTTTTCAGTGTTTCCACTTCCTTCCGGAGTTTGTCACTCTCTCTAAGTTCTTCTTGAGTTCTTCATTCTCTTTTCTTAATTCTTTCATTTGCTCTCTATAATCTTGTACTTCTTTAAGTAGGTTCACAATTGCACTTCTTATATCTGTGTCCTGGGCCATACTCAGGGGGATCCCACTGTAGGAATCTTCCACAGGGTTGATAGAGCTTGGTGTGTAATTATCCTGCACCTTTCCCATGTTGTCTTTTCTTCGTGACCCTGGCATATGGGCTTCTCCTTGCCTGTATTCCTGTGTGAATCCCAAATGCCTCTTCATTGTGTTGAAGGCTTGCTTTGCTTGACTCCTTCAGATGCCTTCATTGTTTGTTTGATTGATTTGTTTTTCTCCTTTACTCCTTGTTTATGGAGTGTTGACTTCTCTAAGCTCTAGGCTTTCTTTTGGAAGTCCAACTCACTCTTCCCTTTATGTTCTTAAGGTTCTCCAAATAATCCACTTGGACACTCCTTCCTTCCATAATCCCAGTTGGGGTGGGGCGGGGGGGCTCTTTAGCCCATGCCCCGGTACCTGTGCTTCAGGTGGTCTTGGGAGATCCCCAATCTCAGGACTCACACAAACCCACCTTTTATACCAGCTGGGAGAACAACTCCTCCCCCACAGCCACAAAAGCCAATCAAGCCCAAGACAACTAAATTAAACCAAACAACAATCCACCTTGCTGAAGCACCCAGCTCCTACTTGTGCTTCAGGTGGTCTTGGGAGATCCCGGATCCACAGGGTCTTTTGTTTTTCCATATGAATTAAGGATTTTTTTCCAAGTCTGTGAAGAACCTCATGGGGATTTTGATTGGGGTTGTGTTAAATTTGTATATCAATTTGGGTAAAATGGACATTTTTACACTATATTAATTTTTCCAATCCATGAGCATGTGAGATCTTTCCATCTTTTGATGTCATTTTCAATCTCCTTCTTCAGGGGTTTAGAATTTTTGTTGTAGATATCGTTGGTATCTTTGGTTAGCTTTGTTCCCAGGTATTTTATTATTTTTGAGGCTATTGTGAATGGGAAGGTCTTCTTATATTCCTTCTCCACTTGTTTATTGTTGGTGTAAAGAAAGGCTACTGATTTTTCCAGGTTAATTTTGTATCCTGTCACTTTACTGAAACTCTTAATTGTTTCTAGAAGTCTTCTGGTGGAGTTTTTAGCATCCCTTAGGTAAATTATCATATCACCTGCAAAAATTGATAGCTTAACTTCTTTTCTGTTTAGTACTCTTTTAATTTCCTTCTCTTTTTTTTATTGCCCTAGCAAGGATTTCAAGCACTATATTAATGAGGAGTGGTAAGAGGCAGCCTTTCTGGGTTCCCACCTTTAAGTGAAATGGTTCCAGTTTTTCTCCATTTAGGATGATGTTGGAAGTGGGTTTGCTACATATGGCTTTGATTGTGTTGACAAATATTCCCTTAAGTCTGATTCCCTCTAGGACTTTAAATATGAAGGGATGCTGGATGTTGTTAAAGAGTTTTTCTGCATCAATTGAGATGATCATGTGGTTTTTGTCTTTCAGTCCATTTATGTGTTTTATGATATTTATTGATTTACATATGTTGAACCATCCCTGCATCTCTTGTATGAATCCAACTTGATCATGATGGATGATCTTATTGATGTGGGTCTGTATGTGATTTGCAAGTATTTTGTTGAGAATTTTTGCATCTATGTTCATTAATGAGATGGGTCTGTAGCTTTCTTTTTTGGTTGTATCTTTGCTTGGTTTTGGTATTAGGATATTCCTGGCTTCATAGAAGGAATTTGAGAGAATTCCCTCTGTGTCCTTCTGAACAGATTGAGTAGTAATGGTTGCAGGACCTCTTTAAATGTTTTATAGAATTCTGCCATGAATCAATCTGGTCCTGGGCTTTTTTTAGTTGGGAGGTCTTTTTTATTACATCTTCAATTTCCTCAAATATTATGGGTCTGTTTAAAATGTCAATCTCAAATCAGAATTTCAAATATTCATCCATTTCTCTTAGGTTTTCAAATTTAGTAGAGTATAGGTTTTTGAAGTATTCCCCTATGATTGTCTGGATTTTTCCTTTATCTATTGTGATGTTTTCCCCTTTCATCACAAATGCTATTGATTTGGAGTTGCTCTTTCTTTTTTTTTGTTAACTGAGCTAGAGGTCTGTCTATCTTGTTTATTTTTTCAAAGAACCAGCTTTTTTATTAACTGTTTTTTTGTATTGTGCTCTTTGTTTCTATTTCATTGATTTCTGCTATGATTTTTGTGATTTTTTTTCCCGTCTTTTGGGTTTTGGGTTCATTTGTTGTTGTCTCTCAAGTGCTTTTAGCTGCAGTGTTAGATCATTTATTTGTTCCCTTTCTGTTTGTTGTTTTTTTTTAATGTGGGCACTTAAGGCTATAAATTTCCCTCTCAAGGCTGCTTTTAAAGTATCCCATAGATTTTGTTGTGTTGTATCATCTTTTTCATTCAGTTCCATGAATACTTTTATTTCACTCTTTATTTCTTCCCTGACCCATTCATTATTCAGGATGGTGTTGTTTAGTCTCCACATGTTCCTGTAGCTAGTTGGGTTTATTCTGGTGTTCATATTGAGCATTATTGCACTGTGGTCTGATATAATGCATAGAATAATTTCAAGCATTTTGTATTTGTTGAGATTTCTTTTGTGCCCCAGTATGTGGTTGATTTTGGAGAATGTTCCATGAGGTGCTGAGTAGAAAGTATATTCTCTGGTGTTTAGGTGGAATATTCTGTAGATGTCTGTGAGGTCCATTAGGTATATTGTATTGTTCAGTTCTGATGTCTCACTGTTTAATTTTTGTCCAGTTGATCTATCCAAGGAACTCAATGGGGTGTTGAAGTCTCCCACTATTAGTGTGTTAGGATTAATCTGTGTCTTGAGGTCCTGCACAGTAGTGTTTATATAGTTATGTGCACCGTAGTTTGATGCATAGACACTTAGGATTGTGAAGTCTTCATAGTTAATTGTTCCTTTGACAAGGATGCAATGGCCTTCTTTGTGTCTTCTGATTAGTTTCACTGTTTTGTCTGATATTAGAATAGCCACTCTGACTTTCTTGGTACCATTCACTTGGAATATTTTTTCCATCCTTTCACTCTAAGGTGGTGTCTGTCTTTGAGGGTGAGATGGATTTCCTGTAGACAGCATATAGAAGCATTCTGTTTTCTAATCCATTCTCCTAGTCTATGTCTTTTGACTGGGGAGTTTAGACCATTAGTATTTAAGATTATTATTGAGAGATGTGTGTTGCTTCCTTTCACCTTATTTTTTGTTTACATTCTTGATCTAGGTTTGTATTTACTGTTATACTTTTGTTGATTTTTCTCTTTAATTGCTTAGGGATAGTTGCTCCTTTCCTCTGTTCTTTAGATTGCTTCAAGGATTTTCTGAAACGTTGATTTCTTAGACATGTATTCTTTCATCTTGTTCATGTATGTTCATCTTGATGGTGTATTGTGATGTGTATACTAACATAATGAGGCATATACTATTACATGTGTACTATTGTGATTGTGCATTATTATGATGTGTATACTACTATGGTGGTGTGTATACTATTACAAGTATAATTACATGAAGACATATTGTGATGATATACTACTATGAAAGTAGAGTATTGCATGTATACTAATATTATGGTGTATTAGTGTGATGTGTATAACTATGATAGTGTTATAGTATTATGATTTATAACTGATCTGTATACTTTTATAATGGTATTTTATTTTATTTTTTATTTATTTCGGTATGTGTATCAATGTACTGTCTGCATGCAGGTTTGTGCACCCGTGTCGTGCAATGCCGCGGAGGTCAGAAGAGGGTCTCGGATTCCCCTGGAACTGGAGTTCTCCTGGAATTGGAGTTTCAGACGGCTCTCGGCCGCCATGTGGGTGCTGGGGATCGAACCCGGGTCCTCTGTAAGAGCGGTCGGTGCTCTTAACCGCTAGGCCATCTCTCCAGCCCCAATGGTATTTTATTATTACATGTGTATACTACTATTATGGTGAGTATAGTATTGTTTGTATTCTATTATGATGGCTATCATGATGTATTACTGTCATGTGTATAACTATGATTGGTTGTACTATTTACTCATATATGATTATGATGGTGTATTGTTATGTTTTTATATAATCATGGTGTATACTATTTAATGTATACTATATAGTCATGTATTTTGTGATGTATATACTACTATGATGATGTATATAATATCAATAATCTGTACACTATTATTATCCTGTATTGTAGTGATGTGTATACTACTATGGTTTTGTGATGTGTATACTACTATGGATTTGTGTATACTATTACACATATGCTGTATGCTATTATGATGGTTTATTATTGTGACAATACTATGACAATATGTACATTATTACATGTATACTATCAAGATGGTGTATTACAATGATGTGTACAATCCTACTATTACATTGGTGTATAATTCTGATGTATATAGTACTATAAAGTTCTCTATACTATTACATGTATGTTACTATGATGGTTCTTTATTGTGATGTGTATTCTACTATGATGGTGTTTATACTAAAAGATGTATGCTGTTATGATGGTATATTATGATGATATGCTATTACAAGTTTAATATCATGATGTTAAATTATGCTGTGTATATTACCATGATGGTCTATCTACTACCATATGTATGCAATTATGATGTATTATTATGATGGTATATTATGATGTATATACTACTATGGTGGTGTGTATACTACTAATATATGTACCCTATTATGATGTATTATGTGTATAGAATACTACTATGATGTTGTATATACTATTATGATGGTCTATTATTTTGGTGTGTATACTACTATGACAATGTGTATACTATTACATGTATACTATCAAGATGGTGTATTGTGATATATATATACTATTACATGTATTCTATTATGAGGGGAATGATTATGATGTGTATACTACAATGATTCTGTGTATATCACTACATGTGTGGTATTATGATTTTGCCTTATTTTGCTGATATGTATACTATTACTTGTACAGTATTATGATGGTGTGTTACTCTGAGGTGTATCCTAGTCTCATGTGTATAATATTACATGTATAGTATTATGATGGTGTATTATTGTGATGTTTATTCCTCCTACATTTCCTGATCACAGTTAATCACTGCGGGGAGCCCAAGGTAGGAAATCAGGGAAGAACCTGGAAGCAGGAGCTGAAGCACAGGCCATGGAGCACAACTGCTAAATGTTTTGCTCTGCTGACCCATTCCCAGCCTGCTTTCCTCTATAATAGACGCCCACTTGTCCAGGGCTGGCACCATCCAAAGTGTGCTGTGCCCACCTGCATCATGCAATAATCAGGAAAATACTCCACAGTCATGGGCACAGGCCAGTCCAGTGGAGAAAATTCTCCAATTGAGTCTCCCTCAACCCAGGTGTATAATATTATATATTATGATATGTGTAATACTACACATATAATATTGTGATGGTCTATTATGTGTATACTACTACAATGGTGTGTATACTGGTACATTTATGTATGCCATAATGATGGTATATTATTATGATGATATATATATAATTGCATATATAATATGATGGTGTATTATGATGCATATACTAAAGCTGTTTATACTACTCCATGTATGCTACTATGATGGTGTATTATTCTGATCTGTTTACTATTATGATGGTGTGGATACTATTACATATATGCTATTATCATGATGTATTAGGCTGTTATATGTACCATTACATGTATAATATTGTGATGCTGTATTCTGAATTGTATACAACTATGTTTTTTTATTGACATATTAAGATTTATTCACTGTATGAAGTGGGTTTTCTTTTTTTTAATTTAATTTTATTTTTTTCATATAAATTTATTTTTATTTTTTTAACAAATCTAGACCCATGTTCCCGCCCATTCCCCCACCCGCCAGAGCTCATGCATTCTGCCAAACATGCTTTTCATCTCTTTCTCAGTCGTTCTCAATATTCTCCATGAGGAAGTTGACTGTTTTGAGCAGAAGTTCACTGTTTCAGTCAGTTCTTTGATGCAGTCCTTTCTGTTGTTGTTGTTGTTGTTGTTGTTGTTGTTGTTTCCAATATGCATTACGCCCAACTGCTTTGGACAAAAGCTCAGGGGGCCCTACACAAGAAATACTTACAACTAGGTAATTGGCACTAGCATCCACAGATGAGGGAAACCATTCGTCGTTTGTTTTTCTGGGACTGTGTTACTTCACTCAGCATGATGTCCTCTAGCTCCAGCAATTTACCTGCAAAGCTCATGATGTCATCTTTCTTTACTGCTGCAACTATGTTTTATATACTATTACTTGTACATTAATATACTGGTGTATTATTATGATGTGCATCCTACCATGATCATGTGTTTATTATTTACTAATAGTAAATAATGGTACATTATTTTGATGTGTTTAATATTATGATGTTTACATTAGATATTTGGGGTTGTGATGGTATACTATTGTCATGTGTATAATAATTTAATGCTTTGCAAATAATTACATGTATACTATTATTGTGGTTATTAGGATGTGTACACTACTATGATGCTGTGTATAATATAGCCTGTATATATTATGATTGTGTATTACTGTGATATGTATACTTTTATGATGATATTTTATTACATGTATATGATTATGATGGTGCATTATTGTGATGTTTATTAATATGATGGTGTGTATATTATTAAATGTATACTATTACAATATTGTATTTTGTGATGTATATATCATTATGATGGTGTATATATTATTACATTTATGGTTGTATGATGGTGTATTATGATATGTGTAATACTATGATAGTATGTATACTATCACACATATAATATTATGATGGCATATTATTATGATGTGCATACTACTTTCATTGTGTATATGCTATTACATAGCTGCTATTATGATTGGTATTATTATGATGCATATATTACTGTGATATTATATACTATTATGTATACATGTATACTATTATGATAGTGTATTATTTATTGTGTAAGCAATTATGATGCTGTATATATAATTATACGTATGGTATTATGCTGCTGTATTCTGATGTGTATCCTGCTATGATGGTATGATACTATTATGTTGGTGTATTATTTGATGTGTATATTATTATGAAGATGTATATTATTATACTATTACATGTGTTAATTAGGATAGTATATTATGTTTATGCAACTACATGCTGTGTATCCTAATACATGTTAGGTAATATTATGGTATTTTGGTGTGCATATTTCTCTGATGGTGTATAATATTAAATATATAATATTACGATGGTGTAGTATTATGATGTGATTACTATTATGAAGGCATATATAGTATTGAATGGATATTATTTGATGGTACATTATTCAATGTGTATACTACAATGAAAGTGTGGACACTATATTTATGCTATTATGAAGCTGTACACTATTACAATGTGATGTGTATACTTTTATGATTTTGTTTTAGTATTACATGTATGTGATTATAATGGTGTTTTGTGATATGTATATGAATATGATGCTGTGTACTTTTAAACATTTATTATTATAGTTGTGTATTATTCTGATATGTTTACCACTGTGATCATGTATATATTGTTACATGTATGCTATTCTGATGGTGCAATATCATGGTGTGTATGGTACTATGATGCTGTCTATACTACTACATATATACTATTATGCTGATGCGTATCCTCCTGAAAGTATATGATAATGATTGCTTATTATTTTGGTGTGTATACTACTGTTAAGATGTGTGTACTATTACAAGTATACTCTTATGATGTATTACTGTGATGAGTATAGTAATATGAAGCTATGCATACTATTGCATGTATGCTGTTATGATGGTATATTATGATGTGTATATTAGTATGGTTTCTATACTCTTACATGTATACTCTTATGATGGTGTATTATGTGATGTGTATATACTATTGCACATATGCTATCATTATGTTTTATATTTATGAGATGGATACTACTATGATGATTTGTGTACAATCACATACAAAATGATGTTCTGATATGTGTACCACTTTGATGGTGTGTATACTATTACAGGTATACCTTTATCTTTAGGCATTTATGTATCTGTATACTACTATTATGGTGTGTATTCTAGTACATGTATACTATTATGATGATGTATTATTTGATGTATATCTACTATGAATGTGTATATACAATTAAATGTATGCTAACATGATGGTGTATTATGATGTGTATACCATTATGGTGGTGTGTATATTATTACATCTATACTTTTATGATTGTGTATTGTTATGATATGTAAACCACTATGATACTATATTATATGATGATATCTATACTAGTACATGTACATTCTGAGGATTATAGTATTATGACTCTCTGTATACTATTTTTATGCTATTGTCTATATGCTATTATTATACTATTGTCTGTATGCTATTATTATGGTGTATTATTGTGAGGTTTATACTCTTATTGTGATGTGTATACTATTATGATAGTGTTTAATGTATTACATGTATGCTATTGTAATGTATTATTGTGATGATATGTGTACTATTACTCATACAGTATTATGATGCTATATTATGTTGTGTACTATTTCATGTATGTTATTATGGTGTATTATTGTGATGTGTGTACTACTCTGATAGTGTATATAAAAGTACAGTTATGCTATTTTTTTTTTTTTTTTGTCTTTTTGAGACAGGGTCTCCCTATAGCTCCAGCTGCCCTGGAACTCAATCTGCAGACCAGGCTGGCCTTGAACTCACAAAGATCCACCTGTTTTTGCCTCCCAAGTGCTAGGATTAAAGGCATGTGCCACCATGCCCAACATGTATGCTATTTTGATGGTGCATTATTATGATGATATGTGTACTAACTCATGTATAATATGACAGTATATTATTGTGATGTGTATTCTACTATGATGATGTAATACTATTACAGTTATACTATTATGGTACTGTATTATTCTCAGTATATAGTACTACAATGTTGTGTATACTATTTTTTACCCTCCCATGTATACTATTGCATATATGTTATTATGATCATGTAATATTGTGATGTGTATGTTTTATGATTGTGAGTATGCCATTACATGTATGCTATTATGATGGTATATCATAATGTGTATGTTTTTATGATGCTGTGCATACTGTTACATGCATGCTATTATGATAGTGTATTATTATAATGGTATGTGTATAATTACATGTATAATACTATGATGGTGTATTATTTTGAGGTGTATACTACTATGATCATGTGTATAAATTGCATGTATGCTATTATGATGGTGTATTTTTATGTGTATAGTATTATGATGGTCAGTAAACTATTACATATTCACTTTAATGATGGTGCATTATCATGATATATATACTGTTAAGCTATTGTATATACTCTAAGATATGGTATTATGATGTCATATTATTCTGTTGTAGATAGTACTATGCTCCTGTTTATACTTTTACTGTTTTTACTGTTTTGCTGTTTATACTATTATGACTGTGATTATTATGATGTGTAAATTACAATGATGTGTGCATACTATATTATGTATGCCATTATGATGGTGTATTATGTAATGAGTATACTAGTACAAAGATGTATATAGTATTATATGTATTCTATTAAGATGTTTTACAATTATGTGTATACTACTATGATTGTGTGATACTATTACACATATAATATAAAGATGTATACAACTATGATGCTGTGTATACTACTACATGAATTCTATTATGATGGTGTATTACTATGATGTGTATACTTTTATCATCATCCTTTATTATTTCCTGTATATGATTATAATGTAACCTAATATGATTGTGTATATACTATGAAATGTATACTATTATAATCATGTATAATTGTAATGTTTCCACTACTATGATGGCATGTATACTACTACATGAATTTGACTATTATTCTATTATAATGCTATGTATATGATTATATGTATTCTACTATGATGGGGAGTTATTCTTATTCCTATACTATATAATGTGTATACTATTACATGTATGCTATTATGATGGTGTGTATACTATTATGTGCATGCTATTGAGTGGTGTAGTATACACTACAATTGTGTGTATACTATTACTTGTACACTCTATATGGTGTATCATGATGTGTACCCTACTGTGATGTTATGTCTACTTTAAGATGTATTCTGTTTTGACAGTTTATAATTGTGATGTGTATACAAGTACACTGATGTGAATATTATTTCATGTATGCAATTATGATTGTTCATTACTGTGGTATGTATACTACTATGGTGTTGTGTATGTTATTACATGTATGCTATTATGATGGTGTATTATTATGATGTGTATACTACTGTGATGGTACATATACTATTTTATGTACACTATTATGATGTGCATACTACTTGGATATTCTGTATACTATAAGATCCTTATTACTACAGTGTATTATTATATGTGTATACTACTATAATGATGTATGTATAATTACATGTATACTATTATGATGCTGTATTTGATTGTATACTATAATGAACGTGTGTATATTACAGATATATTATTATGATGGTGTATTATTCACTTTTGTAAGTGAATTATGAAGGTGTGTATAGTGTTGCTTGAATACTATTATGATGGTTTATTATATGATGGGTATATGACTTTGAAGGTATGTATACCATTACATGTATGCTATTGTGAGGGGGTATTGTTATTATGTGTATATTATCATATATAACATTATTTTTTAATAAAATACTTTTTTGATGTTTTATGTATTTCATACATCATTTTTCAGTCCAATTTAGACATATTCCCATTTCCCTGCTCCCATACCCACTCCAGTTCATGCATTCTGCCATATATGTCCTACATCTTTCTCTCAGTCCTTTAAAAGTTTTTCTCTGGGGAGGTTTATTGTTTTGGGTAAAATTTAACTGTATCAGTCAGTTCTTTGACCCAGTCCTTATGTTGTTGTTGCCTCCCATTTGCATTGCTCCAAAATATGCCTATATAAACATCACATATGTACCAAAATTATGACCTCTGAAAATAAACTGTACGTTAATTTCAAAATATGTTTAGGATTTCACATTTTCCCTTTAATTTTACATTACTCTAAAATATGAATACATACCTTCCACCCATATACAATAATTACAAAGTCTGAAAATAAGTGGTAAGTTAATTCTAGAGTCCCTTAAGAGATTCACATTATAACAGCACAGTTGCTTTCAGATAAAAGAAATATAACAATAATGTTGCTCAGCTTCCCTTTCAACTGGGGATCTGGTGCTAGCATCCACAAATGAGGGATACCATTCATCCTTTGTTTTTCTGGGACTGTGTTAATTCACTTAGAATAATGGCTTTGAATTCCATCCATTTACCTGCAAAGTTCATGATGTCATCTTTCTTTACTGCTGCATAGAACTCCATTGTGTACATGTACCACATTTTTGTCATCCACTTGTCTGTTAAGGGACATTGGGGTTGGTTCCAGCTCTTTGTTATTGTTAAGAGAGCTGCAATAAAAATAGATGTGCACGGGGCTGGAGGGATGGCCTAGCGGTTAAGAGCGACGACCGCTCTTGCAGAGGACCCGGGTTCGATCCCCAGCACCCACATGGCGGCTGAGAACCGTCTGTGACTCCGGTTCCAGGAGAACTCCAATTCCAGGGGAATCCGAGACCGTCTTCTGACCTCCGCGGCATCGCACGACACGGGTGCGCAGACCTGCATGCAGACAATACATTCATACACATAAAAATAAATAAAAAAAAAAAAAGAAAAAAATTAAAAAAAAAAAAAAGAAAAAAAAAATAGATGTGCATGTATCTTGGCATGTATCTCATCCAAGTCTTGTGGGTATATACCCAGGAATGGTATGAATGGGTCAGGTGGTAAGCTCATTTTTAGTCTTTTAAGGATTCTCCACACTGCTTTCCATAGTAGTTGTATGAGTTTACATTCCCACCAGCAGTAGATGAGTGTTCTCCTTTCCCACAACTTCTCCAGCATTTGGTCCTTTTGTTTTCTTGATCTTAGCCAGTCTTATCAGAATGAGATGATATCTTAAAGTGGTTTTAATTTGTATTTCCTTAATTATTAATGATGCTGAACACTTTTTAAGATGTTTCTCAGTCGCTTTTACTTCCTTACTGGTGAAGTCTCTTCTGCTCAGCTTTTTAACTCCATCTTTTGAGTGGGTCGTTTGTCTTCTTACTTCTTTGTTTTTGGAGTAGTTTACATATTCTGGACATTAATGCTCTGTTAGATGTATAACTGATGAAAGTTTCCTCCCACTCTGTGGGTTTTCTCTTTACTTCATTGTTTCTTTTGCTGTACAGAAGTTTTTGAGTATGATGAGGTCCCACTTGTCAACTGTTGACCTTATTTCTTGCATGGCTGCCATTTGATTTAGAAAGTCTTTTCCTGAACAACAACAACAACAACAACAGAAAAGACTGCATCAAAGAACTGACTGAATTGGTGAATCTGGTGGGGGGTAGGAAGGGGGACACGGGTCTAGATTTGATTTGTAACATAATCTTGTAATACATATATATACATATATATATGTATTACATATATATATGTATATAAATATATGTATATTTATATATATATATATATATAATTTAAAAAGAAAGTCTTTTCCTACATCTATGTCTTGTAGGGTTGCTGCCAATGTTTTCTTCTATCACCTTCAGAGTTTCAGGTTTCAGGTTGAAGTCTTTGATCCACTTGGAGTTGATTTTTGCATAGGGTGAGAAGTAGGGGTTTAATTTTGTTCTACAAATGGTGATCCAGTTTTGCCAACACCATTTGCTGAAGATGCTATCCTTCCTCCATTGAGTATTCTTGGCCCCTTTGTCAAATACGAGGTTGCTGAAATTATGTGTGCTCAAGTTTGGATCTTCAATTTTGTTCCATTGGTCAATGGGTCTGTTTTATGCCAGTACCAGGCCTTCTTTATGACTGTAGGCCTGTAATATAGTTTGAAGTCTGGTAAAGTGATCCCCCCTGTATTTCACTTTTTGCTCCGGATTTCTTTAGCTATTTGGGGTCTTTTGTTTTTCCATATGAATTTAAGGAATTTTTTTCAAGTCTGTGAAGAAACTCATGGGGATTTTAATTGGGATTGCATTGAATCTGTATATTAATTTGGGTAGAATGGACATTTTTACTATATTAATTTTTCAATACATGAGCGTGGGAGGTCTTTCCATCTTTGGATATTTCTTTAATCTCCTTCATCAGGGTTTTAATTTTTTTTAGAGATCTTTGGTATCTTTGGTTGGGTTTGTTCCCAGGGTTTTTTTTTTTTTTTGAGGCTAGTGTGAGTGGGAAGGTCTACTTGTATTCCTTCTCCAGTTACTACTTGTTGGTATAAAGAAAGGCTACTGATTTTTCTAGGTTAATTTTGTATCCTGCCACTTTACTGAAACTCTTAATTGTTTATAGGAGTTTTCTGGTGGAGTCTTTGGCATCCCTCTGGTAAACTATCATATCATCTGCAAAAAGGGATAGTTTGATTTCCTCTTTTCCAATTAGTACTCCTTTAATTTCCCTTTCTTGCCTTATAGCCGTAGCAAGTGTTTCAAGCACTATATTGACGAGGCATGGTCATAGGGGGCAGCATTGCCGGGTTCCTGCCTTTAAGGGGAATGCTCCTAACTTCATTTAGGATGTTTTGGCTGTGTGCTTGTTGTATATGGCTTTGATTATGTTGAGGAAAGTTCTCTCCAGTCCAATTCCCTCTAGAACTTTAAACATGAAGGGATGCTGGATCTTGTCAAAGGCCTTTTCTGCATCAATTGAGATGATCATGTGACTTGATTTTCAGTCCATTTATGTGTTTTATGATATTTACTGATTTACATATGTTGAACTATCACTGCATCTCTGGTAAGAATCCAAGTTGATCATGATGGATGATTTTTTTATGTGGGTCTGTACTTGATTTGCAAGTATTTTTGTTGAGAAATTTTGCATCTATCTTCATTAATGAGATGGGTCTACAGTTTTCTTTTTTGGTTGCGTCTTTGCCTAATTTTTGGAATTAGAGTGATGCTGGCTTCATTTGGGAGATTTCCCTCTGTTTGTATCCTTCTGAACAGTTTGAGTAGTAATGGTTTTAAGACCTTTTTAAATGTTTTAAAGAATTCTGCTGTGAAACCATCTGGGCCTGGGCTTCCTTTGGTTGGGAGGTTTTTTATTACATTTTCAATTTCCTCAAATATTATGGGTGTGTTTGAACTATCAATCTCTTCTTGGTTGTTTTGTTGATTCCTAGGATTTCAGATATTCATCCATTTCTCTTAGGTTTTCAAATTTAGTATAGTAAAGGTTCTTGAAGTATTCTTGTATGATTGTCTGGATCTTTTCTTTGTTGTGATGTTTCCCTTTTCATCGTGAATACTATTAATTTGGAGCTGCTCTTTCTTTCTTTTGGTTAACTGGGCTAGAGGTCTGTCTATCTTGTTTATCTTTTCAAAGAACCAGTTTTTTGATTAACTGACTTTTGTATTGTTTTCTTTGTTTCTATTCTATTGGTTTCTGGTTTGATTTTTGTTATTTCTTCCTGTCTTTTGGGTTTAGGGTTCATTTGTTGTCTGTCTCAAGTGATTTTACCTGCACTGTTAGATTGTTTATTTGTACTCTTCTGTTTTTTTTTTTTTTTTTTTTTTA
>VZQC01010202.1:299595-366302 GCA_009823505.1 Rhizomys pruinosus
ATACATGAGCGTGGGAGGTCTTTCCATCTTTGGATATTTCTTTAATCTCCTTCATCAGGGTTTTAATTTTTTTTAGAGATCTTTGGTATCTTTGGTTGGGTTTGTTCCCAGGGTTTTTTTTTTTTTTTGAGGCTAGTGTGAGTGGGAAGGTCTACTTGTATTCCTTCTCCAGTTACTACTTGTTGGTATAAAGAAAGGCTACTGATTTTTCTAGGTTAATTTTGTATCCTGCCACTTTACTGAAACTCTTAATTGTTTATAGGAGTTTTCTGGTGGAGTCTTTGGCATCCCTCTGGTAAACTATCATATCATCTGCAAAAAGGGATAGTTTGATTTCCTCTTTTCCAATTAGTACTCCTTTAATTTCCCTTTCTTGCCTTATAGCCGTAGCAAGTGTTTCAAGCACTATATTGACGAGGCATGGTCATAGGGGGCAGCATTGCCGGGTTCCTGCCTTTAAGGGGAATGCTCCTAACTTCATTTAGGATGTTTTGGCTGTGTGCTTGTTGTATATGGCTTTGATTATGTTGAGGAAAGTTCTCTCCAGTCCAATTCCCTCTAGAACTTTAAACATGAAGGGATGCTGGATCTTGTCAAAGGCCTTTTCTGCATCAATTGAGATGATCATGTGACTTGATTTTCAGTCCATTTATGTGTTTTATGATATTTACTGATTTACATATGTTGAACTATCACTGCATCTCTGGTAAGAATCCAAGTTGATCATGATGGATGATTTTTTTATGTGGGTCTGTACTTGATTTGCAAGTATTTTTGTTGAGAAATTTTGCATCTATCTTCATTAATGAGATGGGTCTACAGTTTTCTTTTTTGGTTGCGTCTTTGCCTAATTTTTGGAATTAGAGTGATGCTGGCTTCATTTGGGAGATTTCCCTCTGTTTGTATCCTTCTGAACAGTTTGAGTAGTAATGGTTTTAAGACCTTTTTAAATGTTTTAAAGAATTCTGCTGTGAAACCATCTGGGCCTGGGCTTCCTTTGGTTGGGAGGTTTTTTATTACATTTTCAATTTCCTCAAATATTATGGGTGTGTTTGAACTATCAATCTCTTCTTGGTTGTTTTGTTGATTCCTAGGATTTCAGATATTCATCCATTTCTCTTAGGTTTTCAAATTTAGTATAGTAAAGGTTCTTGAAGTATTCTTGTATGATTGTCTGGATCTTTTCTTTGTTGTGATGTTTCCCTTTTCATCGTGAATACTATTAATTTGGAGCTGCTCTTTCTTTCTTTTGGTTAACTGGGCTAGAGGTCTGTCTATCTTGTTTATCTTTTCAAAGAACCAGTTTTTTGATTAACTGACTTTTGTATTGTTTTCTTTGTTTCTATTCTATTGGTTTCTGGTTTGATTTTTGTTATTTCTTCCTGTCTTTTGGGTTTAGGGTTCATTTGTTGTCTGTCTCAAGTGATTTTACCTGCACTGTTAGATTGTTTATTTGTACTCTTCTGTTTTTTTTTTTTTTTTTAATATGGGCTCTTAGGGCTATACATTTTCCTCTTAGGACTGCTTTTAAAGTACCCACAGGCTTCGTTGTGTTGTATTGTCTTCTTCGTTCAGTTCCACGAATACTTTTTTTTTCTTTTTGAAACAGGGTCTCCCTGTAGCCCCAGCTATCCTGGAACTCACTATGTAGACCAGGCTGGCCTTGAACTCAGAGATCCTCCTTCCTCTGCCTTCCAAATGCTGGGATTAAAGGTGTGCACCATGACACATAGCTCAGTTCCATGAATACTTTTATTTCATTCTTTATTTCTTCCCTGACCCACTCATTATTCAGGATTGTGCTGTTTACTCTCCATGTGTTCTTGTAGCTACTTGGGCTTATTCTGGTGTTAATATTGAGCTTTATTGCAATGTGGTCTGATAGAATGTACAAAATTATTTCAATCATTTTGTATTTGTTGCAGTTTCTTTTATGTCCCAGTATGTGGACAATTTTGGAGAATGTTCCATGGGGCAATGAGTAGAAAGTATATTCTCTGGTGTTTGGGTGGAATATTCTGTAGTTGTCTGTGAGGTTCATTTGGTATACTGTATTGTTCAGTTCTGATGTCTCTCTGTTTATTTTTTGTCAGTTGATCTATCCAAGGGGCTCAGTGGGCTCAGTGGGGTGTTGAAGTCCTCCACTATTAGTGTGCTGGGATTAATCTGTGTGTTGAGGTCCTGTAGAAATGTATTTATAAAATTTGGTGCACCACAGTTTAGTGCATAAACATTTAGGATTGTGAAATCTTCCTGGTTAATTGTTCCTCTGATAAGGATGTAATGGCCCTCTTTGTCTCTTCTGATTAATTTTACTCTGAGGTCTATTTTGTCTGATATTAGAATAGCAACTCCTGCTTGCTTTTTGGTACCATTCGCTTGGAATATTTTTTTCCATCCTTTCACTTTAAGTTTGTGTTTGTCCTTGAGGGTGAGATAGTGTGGTGGTTTGAATGAGTGTCCCCCATAGGCTCTAGGTATTCAGACGTTTGTCTCCAGTTGGTGGCGCTGTTTGTGGAGGTCTTGGGGTGTGTGGGGTGTGTGGCTGTGCTGGAGGAAGTGTGTCACTGGGGGCAGGCTTAGTGAGTTTTAACAAGCCTCGTGGTCTACAGTCACCCTCTCTCTGCTTCCTGTGCTCTTTGCGAGATGTGACCCTTGGTTTGCTGCTCCAGATCCAGCCGCCACGCCTCCCACCACAATGGACTCTAATTCCCTGGAACCATCAATTGTAAGCTCAAATAAGCTCTTCCTTTTATAAGTTCCTTGGTCATGGTGCTTTATCACAGCAACAGAAAAGTGACTAATATAGTAATTTGGTACCAGAGAGTTGGGCTGTTGGCTGTGAAGCGACCTGACCGCCATGGGAATTGTTTGGAGAATGTCGGAAACTTTGGAACTTTGGGCTAGAAAAGCTGGTTGACTACTGTAAGCAGAGCTTAAGGAGCCATTTAGTAGAAGCCTGGAAGAAAGCATGGCTGCAAAGAATGTAGTTCCAAGAGGAAAATAAGGACTTAGGTGCAACTGGGATATTTTGATAAAGAGTCTGGCAGCAGTTTGCCCACAGCCCAGATGCTTGCTTGATTGCTAGTTGAAGACGGTGGAGCTTATGTCTTTGGGGGAGGATATTTCAAGCAGCCTAATGTAGAAATGAGGCTGGCTTTATGTGGATATTGTGAGATCTAAGTGGAAGAAGCAAATGGGGCAGAACAGAAATGCAGAATGACAGTTTGGATCGTGAAACTGCACTAGGGAAGATTAAAGTGGGGCAAGGCATGAAGGAGAGGCTCCACTTTGTAAGGAGATTAAAACAATTAAGGCGAGGCCATAATATTTACAAGTAAACAAAAGAATCAGTACTTCAGGGCAAGACCACACCAGCTAATCCTCCAGCAAGTACAGGGCAGAAAAATTGCAAATGTGGTTAAAGTAGGAGAGTTCCATCCCTAACTTGCAGCCAGATCGGCAATTCATTCACGTGGTGCTGGCTTTAGAGGAATGAAGTTTGCAAGAGTGAGGGTGTCATCAGTTCTTCCTCCAGGTTTCAGAGAGCTGCCAAGGTCGGGCAGAGCAGTCAGGGTGTCTCTGCATAAAGTAGTCCCTGATAGGCCATTGCATGAAAGCTGTAAATGTGAAGCCTGGTTGGCAGAGAGACCCAAGAAGATTTTGAGATCCAGACCTGTGAATTATTTGCCAAGCTGAGCTGCATAACAGGGAGTGGTGACCAGCCTAAAGAAGAGATGTACGGGGTGGAGAGATGGCTAGGTTAAGAGCACCGCGGCTGTTCTGCAGAGGACCCGGGTTCGATCCCCAGCACCCACATGGCAGCCGAGAACCGTCTGAAACTCCAATTCTGGGAGAACTCCAGTTCCAGGGGAATCCGAGACCCTCTTCTGACCTCCACGGCATTGCACGACACGGGTGCACAGACTTGCATGCAGACAGTACATTCATACACATACAGAAATAAATAAAATTAATAAAAAAAAAAAGAAAGAGATGTACGTTGCAAGCAAAGCTGGAAGAGCCGAGCCATCTAAGCCCTTTGGAAGTTAAGTCCCAGAGGTTGCATGTGGAGCTAGTGGACTTGGTGTTTGCCCTGCTGGTTTTCGGTCTAGTTTTGGTACAGTATTTCCTCACTATGCCTCTATTCCTTCCTTTTGGAATGGGAGTGTGTATTCAGTTCCACTGTACATTGGGAGTATGTAATTTGTCTTTTGATTTTACAGGAGCTTACAGTTAAGAGATTGGCCTGAGTCTCAGAAGAGACTTGGACTGTAGACTTTTGAATGGCATTGAAACTGGTGGAGACTATGGGGACTTTTGGGGTTGGACTGAATGCATTTTGCATTTTATATGGTCAGGAGCCTATGGGGGCCAGGGAATGGAATGTGGTGGTTTGAATGAGTGTCCCCCATAGGCTCTAGGTATTCAGACGTTTGTCTCCAGTTGGTGGAGCTGTTTGTGGAGGTCTTGGGGTGTGTGGCCGTGCTGGAGGAAGTGTGTCACTGGCGGCAGGCTTAGTGAGTTTAACAAGCCTCGTGATCTACAGTTGCCCTCTCTCTGCTTCCTGTGCTCTTTGCGAGATATGACCCTCAGCTTCCTGCTCCAGATCTAGCCGCCATGCCTCCCACCACAATGGACTCTAATTCCCTGGAACCGGCAATTGTAAGCTCAAATAAACTCTTCCTTGGTCATGGTGCTTTATCACAGCAACAGAAAAGTGACTAATACAAATAAGTTTCTTGTAGATAGCATATAGATGGATTGTTTCCTAATCCATTCTCCCTATGTCTTTTGATTAGGGAGTTTAGACCATTAATATTTAAGGTTATTTTTGAGAGATGTGTGTTGCCTCCTTTCACCTTATTTTTTTGTTTGCATTCTTGGTCTAGGTTTGTATTTCCACTTTATGCTTTGTATTTCCACTGTTATGCTTTTATTAATTTCTCTCTTTAGTTGCTTGGGGATAGTTGCTCCTTTCCTCTGTTCTTTGAATTGCTTTGAGTATTTTCTGGAGTGTTGGTTTTCTTGACATGTATTCTTTCATCTTGTTTATGTCATGAAAGATTTTTCTTTCTCCTTCAAGTATAATCAATGCTTTTGCTAGGTAGAGTAATCTGGGTTGTGTTCTTCTGGCTTTCATAGTTTGTACTGAGAAGTCAGCTGTAATTCTGTTGGGTTTCTCCTTAAGGGTAACTTGTTGTTTTTCTCTTGTGGCTTTCAGTATTTTGTCTTTGTTTTGAGTATCAAGCGTTTTAACTGTGATATGGTGTGGGGAGTTTCTTTTCTGGTCTTCTCTGTTTGGTGTTCTATGTGCTTCTTGCATTTGTATGGGTTTATCTTCTTTTCAGTTTTGAGAAATTTTCTTCTATTATTCTGTTGAAGATCTGATCAATACTGTTGTTTGGGATTCTTCTCCCTCTTCTATCTATGATGCAGAAGTTTGGTCTTTTCACAATTTCCAACATTTTCCTGGTTGTTCCACTCTTGTGTATTGATTGATTGATTGATATTTTTCAGACAGGGTCTCACTTTAATCCCAGCTGGCCTGGAGCTGGCTCTGTAAACCAGGCTGGCCTTGAACTCACAGAAATCTGCCTGCCTCTGCCTCTACCTCCTGAGTGCTGAGATAAAAGGCTTGTGCCACCATTCCAGGCAGTAAAGATGGTTCTTAGCCTCCATGTGGGTGCTGGGTATCAAACCCGGGTCCTCCTCAAGAGCAGTCAGTGCTCTTATAGGACTGGTAGAGTTTGGTGTGGATTTATTATGAGCTTTTCCCATGTTGTTGTTTTTTCATTGTGTCTTTGGTATGTGAGTTCGTTTTTTTTGTTGTTGTTGTTGGATTCTGGTGCTAATCTCAAATGTTAATATGGAGCTCTGGTTGGTCCCTCACTCTGCTTCCTACTGGCCAGTTCCTCTAGCTTGGCTATGCACCTATGCAGTCTAGAATCACTAACACTGTGTCCACTGGATGGTCCACACCACAGTTCCATCAGCTTGAGCACTGGGGGGGGGGGGTTGCTCCCTTGTCTTGTGCACCAGTGCCCTGTGCATCCTGCTGGCATCTGGGTGACTCCTCCCACATCGATCACACTGGAGGGGTGTGGTGTTTCACCTGGGCCCTGAGACCCAGGCCACTGGTGCTGGATTCCCATGTGATTCCAGCTCACCTGTGCAGGCACTGGCCCCGTGTGTCCCCATAACATTATTTACTATTGCATATATGGTATTATGATGGTGTATTATTGTGATATATACATATTACAATGCTGTGTATACTATTACATGTATTATATTATGATGTTTATTGTGATGTGTATACCTCTATGATGTTGTTTTTACTAATATATGTATGCCATATAATGTGATGTTGCATTATTATATGCCTAATATTATGATGGTGCATATACTATTATATATGCTATAATTATGGTGTATTATTATGATATGTGTATCTTAAATGATTAATATTATGTGCATACTACCATGATGGTGTATATACTATTATAGTATGTTATTATGGTGGCATATTATTATGATGATATGTGTACTATTACATGAATATTATCATGGTGTGTTTAATACTATGATGGTATGTATAATATTACATGGCCTATTATTGTGATGTGTTTACTACTCTGATGCTGTATATACTATTAGTTGGATGCTGTTATTTTGGTCTGTTATGATACCTGTACTAATATACACATGCATAATATGATGACATATTATGATGTGTATAGTACTATTATTGTGTGTATACTATTACCTATATGGGATTATGATGGTATATTGTTTCCATCTGTAGACCGTTATTATACTGTGTATGCTAATACATATATACTATTATAATTGTGTTTTATATAATGTATATATTACTATGACAGCATGTGTGTATACTATTACATGTATGCTATTATGATGGTATATGATGACATGTACACTATTACATGTATTCTGTTGTGATGGGGAATTATTCTGATGTGCATTCTACTATGATGGTGTGTATACTATTACATGTATGCTATTATGATGCTATATGATGATGATATGTATACTATTGTGATGGAGAATTATTCAGATGTTTATTCTATGATGGCATCTATACTATTCCAGCTACACTATACTGATGGTGTTTTATTGTGATTTGTGCACTACTCTAATGATGTGTATATTACTACATGTATGCTATTATGTTTGTGTATTACTGTGACATGTATACTATTATGATGGTGTATATACCATTGCATGTATACTATTTGGATGGTGTATTATTATAGTGTGTTTTATTTTGCTTTCAATTGCTGTGACAAAGCACTCTGAACAATACCTCCTCGAGGAGGAAAGAGTTTACTTGTCTTACATCTCCTGGGTAAGAACTCGGGCCAGGAACCTGGAAGGAAGAGCTGAAGCATAGGCCATGGAGCAAAACTGCTAAGTATTTTGTTTCCCTAGACCACGCTCATCCTGCTTTCTTATACAATACAGGACCACCTGTCCAGGAATGGCCCCACCCAGTGCTGGCCTGACCCGCATCACCCAACAATCAAGAAAATACACCACAGACATGGGCATGGGCCAGTCCAATGGATGCAATTCCCTGACTGAGGCTCCCTCAACCCAGATATGTCAAGTTGACACTAAAGCTATCCAGCACAGTATACTATTATGAAGGTGTGTATAGTATTTCATATATAATATCATTCTGGTGTATTACTATTAATTATATATTACTATGATGGTGTGTATACTATTGTGATGGTGTTTCATGATGTTTCATTATTACATGCATACAATCATAATGATATATCACTGTAATGTGTATACTAATGTGATCATGTGTATACTATCACAAGTATGCCATTTTGATGGTGTAATATTATCATTTTCTAATCCTATGATGGCATGTTTTTATTACATGTGTCCTCTTATGATGTTGAATTATTGTCATGAGTGTGCTGCTATGATGATGTTTATACTCGTAAATGTTATGTTGTATTATTGTGATGTGTATAGTACTATGATTGTATCTTCACTATTCCATATATAATACTATGATTCTGTTTACATTTTTAGTAAGATGTGTATACCATGATCTTGTATATAGTATTACAATGGATCATTATTAGGATGAATATACTATTATGATATTGTGTATAGTATTACATATATAAAATTATGATGGTGTATTATTGTGATGTGTAACTATTATGATTTATAAATGTTTTTATTTTGTGTATATTACGATTATGTGTATATTATGATGTTTGTACTATGATGTATAAACTATTGTCATGATGTGCACACTATTGTCAGGTGTATTTTGTTATCATTTTAAGTATAATATTACGATGACATGTGCACTACAATGATGTATATAGTATTATGTTGTTATATGTACTATTATGATGTGTATGATCTGATATATAGATAGATTATTATGGTGTGCCTGATCTGATATATAGATTAGACAGATGATTGATAGAGAGAGAGAGAGAGAGAGAGAGAGAGAGAGAGAGAGACTACGATTGTGTGTATACTGTCATTATGTTTATACTATTGTATCCTGTATGCTATTATGGTGTGGACACTTAATTATCCTCCTCTTCATGCAGTTGGAGTTATGTAAGTGTGGGAAGCTCCCCTCGAGTCACACGGGTGACTAGCAGAAGTAGGATTTGGACTGATGCAGCTGGGGTTAGGTTCCAAACTCTGTATCATCTCACTGGCCTCCCTGACATCCTAAGAACCCCAAAGACTGGGACCTCAGGACGCACTGCAAGCATCATACTTTGAACATGGTTTGAGGCACATGCCAAAGTCCCACAAAGTTCTGCTTAAGGTAGAAATTATAAGATAAATTATGGCTCTAGTGCTCTGTTTGGTCATGATTTAGCATGTTGTGTATGTGGCACATGCACAAGTGTGCAGCAGTATGCGCCATTGCTCAAGTGTGTAGAGGATAGCAGAGGGCATTGGGTTTTGCCCTCTCTCTGCCTTTTCCCTTCAGGGAGGTTCTCTTGCTCTCTCACTGAACCTGAGGCCTGCCCTTTCAGTCAGGCAGGTTGGCCAGCGAGCTTCCTAGATATGTCAGTCTCTGCCCTTAACACACCTGCAGCTTTGGACATGGGTGCTGAGGATTCTAACTTGGACCTTGCTTGCATTGCAAACACTCATGCTCCCTGAACCATCTCCCTGGGCATGGGATCGTGATTTTTCCTTTAATATTCAATTCATTATTATGTGCATGGTGTATTGCCTACAGGTAAGTGCACCCCTTTCATGCAATGCCTGCAGAGGTCAGAAGAGGGCATCAGTTCCCCTGTAACTGGAATTACAGATGATTGTTAGCCACCATGTGGGTGCTGGGGACTGAACCCAGTACCTCTGCAAGAGCAGTCAGTGCTCTTCACCACTGAGCCATCTCTCCAGCCCCCTCAGGGTTATGATATCTTTTTTAGTCTTTTTGAGACAAAGTCCCCCTGTAGCCCAGCTGGCCTAGAACTCACTATGTAGACTAGGCTGGCCTTGAACTCATTCTGCCTCCCAAGTGCTAAGGGTGGTGATTTTTAAACAAGGCATTCAGTAGTATTAAGGATTGGACATGTCCTGGTTCTTGCTGAGTTTACACCCACAGAAATACTTCACCGCACACGCACTTATTGCTTAGTGCAGTCACTCTGTAGAGAATGCTAAGCAAGGGCATTGCAGGGCTTCTCTGCTCTGCCTCCAGAGAAAGTATCTGAAGACTGCAGAGCCCCAGGGGAAGGTGGAAAGAGGCAGGATCAGGAGCCTCCCAAATCACAGACATGGGAGAGATCAGCCCAACTCACTAGGGAGATAGAAGGTCAGCCTGGGGCTGTCTTCTGCCAGAGGAAAACACAGAGAGGATTTAGCTGGAGCCAGAGTCCCAGTCTGGGTTTGCCCTGAGGAATAAGAAGCCTTTAGGGATGAGGAGTTGCTACTTCTCACATGTGTATGCATTAGGCAGCATGGGAGGCAGAATTAGCAGAGAGAAGACTGCATCCAGACCCCTCTGCACTCAGCAATACTTCAGGAGTGGAAACATAAATAGTTGCAGCATTCACTAGGCATAACGTAAAATCCTTAACACAAGGACATGGTTTCTAGTGAACTCAACCTCACTGGCTCAAACCGAACTGGGGAAGCACCTTATCCTCTGGCCATGTGTCCTGGAGACAGGAGCCTATCCTTTTCTGAGAAGTGCTGAGAAATCAAGGGTCGCTGAGGAGGGGCAGTACCCATCTACCCATCCCAGGAGAGAGTGAGAGTCCAGCAGAAGCCTCAGCTTAGATGGAGGAATGGAGTCTGAACAAGGTGTCAAGCATGTGAGCCACCTTTATGAAACAGTGACTGTGCGGAGAGAACTGCCAGCCCATGGGAATCTTGCTCCTGATGCTTGTGTTTGGGGCTTCCCACAGCAGAAGGGGCTCCCAAACAGCCTCTGTCCTCTGAGGACCATGCGACTGATCTGTTAAAACATCAGCTTTATCCACACTGATCTCCAAGCTCAACAATTCCCACTAAAAAGCTCCAACTGGTCTAGAAAAGTCCATAACATACTTATTTAGTAAAAGCCTATCATGAACTTTTACTTATGCAGGTTAACAACATAAGCATTTACTCTGAACAGATAAGAGAGAAAAACGTGTATCAATATAGGTGATTCTTTTAATAATTGTAAGAGTCTGCCGTGAGCAAGTCTGAAAAGGAAGTCAGAGGGCTCGGCCCCTATTTTTGTGGCAGTTACTTTATCTGCGTCAGCACAAACCCCATGAAAACTGCATCAAGTAGACTCGGGACTTCTCCATGCAACTCTCTGCCCCTGATTACTGGCCAAGGCAGCCCTGCAGCCCCATGACTTCCAATTGGAGCATGTGAATAAAGGGCTCCAGGCTGAAGCCCTCATCCATGCTAAGGCCTCTAGGTCCTACATTCTAATAAAAGCCCAGTAGTAGAGTACTGGGATGATAGAAATAAAGATCTGGGAAAAGCTCAGAGAGTCCTGACCTGGATAGTTCTGTGCTGGCTCAGCACGTTCTTGTATGCTTGGGAAGTAAGGTAACACTGGTGGGCATTTGACTCTCAGTGTCCATAAACAAATTCCTTGAATCTGGTGAACAATCCAGGAGACACAGCCTCATTGATTGATAGCTAGTGACAAGTAGTAATCAGTAATCACCAACTGGATATGATTCACTGGAGCCCATTCTGAGGACCCACCTGTTGGTTAGTTTCACTGATCAGCTTAGCTAGGCCCTCCTGCCCAGTCCCCTGGGAAAATACCGGTCTAGATGTTGCATGTAGATATGTTTTAGATATCACTGATATTTGCATTCAGGAGACTGGATGAAGAGGACATAGCTCCACAGTGTGGGTGAGCTATCATTGGCTGGCGTTGGCTGGCCTGATATTCTTGAGACTAGTGTGTACATGCACAGATGCATGCCTGAGTGTCTGCTCATCCCCCTAGGGACAGTTGTCTCTGAGACTTATGGCTTCCAAATACCCGAGCTGCTATGGAAGACTTTTTCAGTTGATATAAATCACAATTAATGGGAATGGAGAGAGCCAAAGGAGAGTTATTTGATTCAGAAAAAATTGCAATAAGTAAACTGCCAGACTATTAAATGTAGAAGGAAGAGAGAGGAGGGAGAGGAAGAAGGGGGACATGAAATGATGGGACAAAGAGAGAGAGAGAGAGAGAGGAAGAGAGAGAGAGAGAGAGAGAGAGAGAGAGAGAGAGAGAGAGAGAGAGAACAGAAATGGAGGAGGAAGAAGGACAGGAGGGAAGGACAAAAGGAGGGAGTAGAAGCAAGAGACAAGAAGAAGAGGGAAGGAGAGAGAGGGAGCAAGGACAAGGAAGGAGGGGAGGAGGAAGGGGAGGAAGAGAGAGAAGGAAGGAAAGGGAGGAGGAAGAAGGAAGGAGAACTGCTTTGTGCTCTGTCTGGATCTAGACTCTGACAAAGTTCCCCTCAGAGGCGCAGGCCAGGAGGTAAGTCCAGTCCGGGAAGATTTCCCTGCCTCCTCGCCAGGAGCAAATCCCTCTGAGTGTGCTCAGACTCCTGCACAGGGAGGGTACGCCAAGGTAAACAGACAACAAGGGCCATCCTGTTTCCCAGGGGCCCTCATTTGACCAGTAGAGCATGCATGGGAGTCCTTGTCAGCCCTCTAAGCCAAGCCCTTGGCAGAGCTGGCCTGCAGAGATGGAGTCTAGCAAATGTAGCTTTTCAGGGCTGCTGCCCGTGAAGCTGTGACATCCTACCCCAGGCCTTCTGCTGGGTTCCAAGAGGAACTGAACCTGCCCTGTCCAGCAGCCTGGAGACCTGGAGCCAGGAGACAGGCAGAAAGAGGACCCAGGCTCTGCAAGGACTGACTATGTGTTCTTCCTCCCCAAATCTCAAGTAGCAGCTTAGCAGGAGGGCAGTCCACGTGACCCGGAGTTACAGAAAATGACCAATCTGTTCGCCAGGGAGAGGCCCGGGCTGCAGCTCAGACCATGGGAGCAAAGAACAGTGTCCTGCCTTGATTCTGCTGCTGCTCAGAGTGCAGCTGATCCCTTGGGGATCTCCTGCCCTTCCCAGGCACTGACTAAGGGTGTGACAGGAAGGGGGATGGGTCCTTGTCTCAGATTGGCTCAGCTCCACCTCAGGTAGGGCAGGGCTGTTCCCAAGACAGCCCAGAGAGCTGTGGCTGTCTGACCTGTGGCTCCCAGACATCAAGTGTTCACAACAAAAGGAGACGCCCCTTTAAGCAGTGGTCTGGCCTGAGCCTCTGAAAGTGAGACCCGACAAAGGCAAGATAAATGGGGTACACTCCAGTTTCATCTGTGGCTAGCCGGCCATGGACATCTTTCAGACCTGCTGGTGGCCACAGCAGCATCTAAACAAGGAAACTAGTGGGGCTGGCAGGGCTGCATAGCCCAAGGGTTTACCAGATGCTGAAACCTTTGATTTACTGAAAAAGATCAGAGAAGAACTCAGTGTTCCCAGGCAGCCTTTCAAGGGGAAGCAGACTATTTCCGAATAACAATTGCTCTCCTCACTGGGTGAGATTATAAATACTCTCACACTGGGATGCTGAACAATAATGCTTAAAGCTAGTGGATTCCAGGAAGATGGGGAGATTGGCTTCTGCCTGCCCCATGATCCTCTGCTCACAGCAACCTCGTGCTCACCTTTCACAAGAGCCTCACAGCAAGCAGCCACTGTGAACAAGGGACACAGAGACCCCAGGACTCTGTCCCCAAAACACACAGGTGTTCCCCATTATCCATCCAGGTGGGATGGCTCCAGATAACAATGAAGGCGCATTTAAAGGAACCTGGTGTTTCCGCTATGCTGTCCCCTGGGAAGGGGCTGGGAGTCTGCTCTGCCACCAGGAGCAACTGCCTTGGGAGAAAGGGAAGGAAGTGGAGAGAGGAGATTAGACGTGTTATTCCGAGGATCAGGCAAAAAAGATTTTCATGAGATGGATCCGTCCGTAATGTGCTGGGGAAGAACACACACACCTGCGCGCCAGTAAACACACACACACACACACACACACACACACACACACACAAGCACGCACGCACGTGCACACACACGCGCGCACACACACACGTGCACACATATTCACACACACACGCACACATGCACACACATGCACACGTGCACACACGCGTACACGCACACACACCTGTAGTACTGCTGAGCTCTGTACAAGTACCTTTGACAGTCACGTTTTGAAGGACAGTTGATTTGGGCTGGTCGAGGTTTCAGGCCATCTGTTACCTTGGGGCTGTGGCGAGGCAGAGGAGAACCACTCACCTCACTGCTGGGAAGTGACAGAGAGAGGAAAAGACTGAAAGACTAGGTCCCACTGGACACGCCCACACTGACCTGAGCCACACAGTCCCATCTGTTGTTGGTTGTTGTTTTTTTATGCGTATGAGTGTACTGTCTGCATGTAGATTGGTGCACCCATGTCCTGCAATGCCACGGAGGCCTCGGATTCCCCTGGAACCAGAGTTGAAGACAGTTCTAATCTACCATGTGGGTGCTGGGGATCGAACCCAGGTCCTCTGCAAGAGCAGTTGGCGCTCTTAACTGCTGCACCATCTCTCTAGCTCCTCTGTTTTTTATAAAATGTTTTTATTGATGTTTTGTGTATTTCATACATCATTTCTCAGTCCAATTTAGACACATTCCCATTTCCGTGCCCTTTGTCCCATCCCATGTTCATGCATTGTGCCACGCATGTCTTGCATCTTTTTCTCAGTCTTATTAAAGTTTTTCTCTGCAGAGGTTTATTGTTTTGGGCAAGAAGTTAACAGTTTCAGTCAGTTCCTTGGATGTTTAAGGCCACACAGCCCAGGTTAACCAAGGTTTTTGTTTTGTTTTGTTTTTTTCTCAAGGTCAGTTGAGGATCTGGTCTTCAAGGGTCACTCAGGGTTTTTTTTTTTTTTTATTTTTTTTTTTTTTGAGGGGGGAGCCCCTGGGTCCTTTTGGCTTTTCAAATACCAGTTCCATCCACTTGAGGACAAAGTCAGGTCTTGCTAGACCAGGTTTCCCTTACAATTTTTTTTTTTATTTTATGTGTATGTATGTCTTTTTTTTTAATTGTATTTATTTTTTATGTGTATGGATGTACTGTCTGCTTGTAGGTTTGTGCACTCGTGTCATGCAATGCCATGAAGATCAGAAGAGGGTGTCGGATTCCCCTGGAACTGGAGCTAAAGATGGTTCTCAGCTGCCATGTGGGTGCTGGGGATCGAACCCAGGTCCTCTACAAGAGCAGTTGGCACTCTTAACTGCTAGGGCATCTCTCCAGCCCCCAGGCTTCCCTTTTTTGAAGCATGAGCAGACTTTCCTCTTTATAGACTGGACACTGGGTGAAGTCCCATTAGTGGATCTCCAAGACCTCCCTGCACAGGAAGACTGGTGACTCACATTTGCAGGACATTTCAAGAGATGCCCCCATGCATAATCCTCTGGGACTTGGTTGACCTCTGAGGGCAAGAAACAAAGTTATCCCTTAAGATCCTCCGCCAAATTGGCATGGGCATTAAGAATGGTCGTTAAGCATCCAGAAAGACTAAGTTACACAAGCCTGATACTTTTAACTACTGTGTAATATTTTAGAAAAGGTTTGGACAAAAACTCAAGCAGCCCTGCACAAGAATTACTGAGAAGCACTTCTATAAAATAAATACCATGGTCAGACACATGTCATGACAAACCAGACTTTTCCTCATTCCTTTGATCTTATATTATTCTAAAATATGTATACATACCCTCCATCCATATACCAAAAATTCCTAACTCTGAAAATAAATGGTAGCTTAGTTCTAGAATTCTGGTGGAGTTTTTAGCATTCCTTAGTGTGGTGGTTTGAATGATAGTTTCCCCCATAGGCTTTAAGTATTCAGACATTTTGTCTCCAGTTGGTGGCACAGTTCTTGGAGGTCTTAGAAGGTGTGGCAGTGCTGGAGGAAGTATGTCACTGGGGGCAGGCTTAGTGAGTTTAACAAGCCTTGCAGTCTCCAGTCTCTCTCTCTCTCTCTCTCTCTCTCTCTCTCTCTCTCTCTCTCCTTCCTGTGCTCATTGCAAGATGTGAACCTCAGCTTTCTGCTCCAGCTCCAGGCACCATGCCTCCCCCCACAATGGACTCTAATTCCCTGGAACCGTCAATCATAAACTCAAATAAACTCTTCCTTTTATAAGTTCCCTTGCTCATGGTGGTTTTATCACAGCAACAGAAAAGTGACTAATACACTTCGGTAAAATATCATGTCATCTGCAAAAAGGGATAACTTGATTTCCTCTTTTCCAATTAGTACTCCTTTAATTTTCCTTTCTTACATTATTGCCCTAGCAAGCAATTCAAGCATTATATTAAAGAAGAGTGGTGATAAGGGGCAGCCTTGCCAGGTTCCCAACTTTAAGGGGAATGCTTCTAATTTTTCTCCATTTAGGATGATGTTGGCAGTGGGTTTATTATATATGACTTTGATTATGTTGATTAATGTTCCTTTCAGCCCAATTCCCTCTAGAACTTTAAACATGAAGGGATGCTGGATCTTGTCAAAGGCTTTTTCTGCATCAATTGAGATGATCATGTGATTTTTGTATTTCAGTCCATGTATATATTTTATGATATTTACTGATTTACATATGTTGAACCATCCCTGCATCTCTTGTATGAATCCAACTTGATCATGATGGATGATCTTCTTGATGTGGGTTCATATGCAATTTGCAAGTATTTTGCTGAGAACTTTTGCAAATATATTCAATAATGAAATTTGTCTATAGTTTTCTTTTTTGATTGTAACTTTGCCTGGTTTTGATATTATTAGAGTGATGCTGGCTTCATAAAAGGAGTTTGGGAGATTTCTCTCTGTTTGTATCATTCTGAACATTTTGAGTAGTAATGGTTGTAAGACCTTTTTAAATGTTTTAAAGAATTCTGCTGTGAAACCATCTGGGCTTGGGCTTTTTTTAGTTAGCAGGTTTTTATTATATTTTCAGTGTCCTCAAATATTATAGGTCTCTTTAAACTGTCAATCTCTTCTTGATTAAATTTTGTTGATTCTGAGGATTTCAGATATTCATGCATTGCTCATAGGTTTTCAAATTTAGTACAGTAAAGTTTTTTGAAGTATTTTCATATGATCATCTGGATCTTTTCTTTGTTGTGATGTTTCCCTTTTATTTTTTAATTATTATATATATTTTTGTACAAGATTATGTTACCAATCAAATCTAGACCCGTGTCCCCCACTCTATCCCCCAACCCCACCAGAGCTCATGCATTCTACCAAACATGCTTTCCATCTCTTTCTCAGTCTTTCTAAAAATTCTCCATGTGGAAGTTGACTGCTTTGAGCAGAAGTTCACCATTTCAGTTAGTTCTTTGATGCAGTCCTTTCTGTTGTTGTTGCTGTTTCCAATATACATCACTCCCAACTACTTGGACAAAAGCTCAAGGGGCCATGTGCAAGAAATACTTACAACTAGGTAATTGGCACTAGCATCCACAAATGAGAGATACCATTCATCGTTTGTTTTTCTGGGACTGTGTTACTTCACTCAGCATGATATCTTCTAGCTCCAGCCATTTACCTGCAAAGCTCATGATGTCATCTTCCTTTACTGCTGCATAGAACTCCATTGTGTAGATGTACCACATTTACTCTATCCACTCGTCAGTTGAGGGGCATCTGGGTTGGTTCCAGCTCCTTGCTATTATGAAGAGAGCTGATATAAACATGGCTGTGCATGTATCTCTGTGGTAGGATGAGTCTTGTAGGTACATGCCCAGGAGTGGTATGGCTGGATCAGGTGGCAAGTTAATTCCAAGTCTTCCAAGGGTTCTCCACACTGCTTTTCATAGTGGCTGTACGAGTTTGCATTCCCACCAGCAGTGGATGAGTGTTCCTCTTTCTGCACAACCTCTCCAGCACTTGGTATCATTTGTTTTCTTGATCCTAGCCATTCTTATTGGAGTAAGATGATATCTTAGAGTGGTTTTGATTTGCATTTCCTTAATGATTAATGATGTTGAACACTTCTTAAGATGTTTCTCAGCCATCTCTAATTCCTCATTGTGAAATCTCTGTTCAGCTCTTTGCTCCATCTATTGAGTGGGTCATTTGTTTTCTTTTTTCTTTGTTTTTTGAGTAGTTTATGTATTCTGGAAATCAATGCTGTGTCAGATGTTTCTGCAGTGAAGGTTTCCTCCCACTCTGTGGGATTTCTTTTCACTTCCTTGATTGTTTCTTTTGATGTACAGAAGCTTTTGAGTTTAATGAGGTCCCATTTGTCAACTGTCGACCTTAATTCTTGCACAGCTACTTTGTGATTTAGGAAGTCTTTTCCTACACCTATGTCTTATAGTCTGCCGCCAACTTTTTCTTCTATTGCCGTCAGAGTTTGGAGTTTCATGTTGAGGTCTTTAATCCATTTGGAGTTGACTTTTGTACAGGGCAAGAGGTAAGGGTTTAATTTCATTCTTCTACAAGTGGTGATCCAGTTTTGCCAACACCACTTGCTGAAGATGCTGTCTTTTCTCCATTGTGTCTTCTTGGCCCCCTTGACAAATATGAGATGGCTAAAATTGTATGTGTTAAAGTTTGGATCTTCAATTTTGTTCCATTGGTCAGCAGGTCGATTTTTGTGCCAGTACCAGGCTGTTATTAGGACTATAGCCCTGTAGTATAGTTTGAAGTCTGGTATAGAGATCCCCCTCTTTTCACTCAGGGTTGTTTTGGCTATTCGGGGTCTTTTGTTTTTCCAAATGAAATTAAGGACTTTTTTTTTCCCAAGCCTGTGAAGAAACTCTTGGGGATTTTAATTGGGATTGCATTAAATCTATACAAGAGATTGGGTAGAATGGACATTTTTACTATGTTAATTTTCCCAATCCATGAGCATGGGAGGTTTTTCCATCTTCTGATGTCTTCTTCAATTTCTTTCTTCAATGGTTTAAAATTTTTGTTGTAGAGATCTTTGGTGTCTTTCTTTATGTGTATTCCTAGGTATTGTATTGTTTTTGAGGCTATTGTGAGTGGGAAGGTCTCCTTGAATTACTTCCTCAGTTGCTTGCTGTTGGTGTAAAGAAAGGCTACTGAATTTTTTAGGTTAATTTTGTATCCTGCCACTTTGCTGAAGCTGTTAATCCTTCCTAGGAGTTGTCTGATGGAGTTTTTAGCATCACTTAAGTAAACAATCATATCATCAGTAAATAGGGATAGTTGACTTCCTCTTTTCCAATTAGTACTCCTTTAATTTCCTTTTCTTGCCTTATTGTTCTGGCAAATGTTTCAAGCACTATATTGAAGAGGAGCGGTGACAGGGGGCAGCCTTGCCGAGTTCTTACCTTTAAAGGGAATGTTTCTGTTGTTTCCCCATTTAGGATGATATTGGCTGTGGGTTTCCTGCATATGGCTTTGATTATATTGAGGTATGATACCTCCAATCCAATTCCCTCTAGGACTTTAAGCATGAAGGGATGCTGGATTTTGTCAAAAGCTTTCTCTGCATCAATTGAGATGATGGTGTGGTTTTTGTCTTTTGTTCCATTTATGTGTTTGATGATGTTTATTGATTTTCGTTATGTTGAACCATCCCTGCATCTCCGGTATGAATCCAACTTGGTCATGATGGATGATCTTCTTGATGTGGGTCTGTATGCGATTTGCCAGTATCCTGTTTAGAATTTTGGCATCTGTGTTCATTAGGGAGATAGTTCTCCTTTTTGGTTGTATCTTTGCCTGGTTTGGGTAATAGAGCGATGCTAGCTTCATAGAAGGAATTTGGGAGAATTCCTTCTGTTTGTATCCTTCTAAACAATTTCAATAATAATGGTTGTAAGTCTTTTTGAAATGTTTTATAGAATTCTGCCATGAAACCATCTGGACCTGGGCTTTTTTTAGTTGGGAGGTTTCTTATTACATCTTCAATTTCTTCATTTATTATGGGTCTATTTAAGCTATGGATCTCTTCTTGTTTGAGCTTTGGTGATTCCCAGGATTTCAGATATTCATCCGTTTTTCTAGGTTTTCAAACTTGGTAGACTATAGTTTTTGAAGTATTCCTATATGATTTTTCTGGATCTTTTCATTGTCTGTTGTGATATTTCCCTTTTCATCATGGATTGTATTGATTTGGAGTTGTTCCTTCTTTCTTTTGGTTAACTGGGATAGAGGTCTGTCTATCTTGTTTATTCATTCAAAGAACCATCTTTTGGATTCATTAATTTTTTTTGTATTGTTTTCTTTGTTTCTATTTCATTGATTTCTGTTCTGATTTTTATTATTTCTTCCTGTCTTTTGTGTTTAGGTTTCATCTGTTGTTGCCTCTCAAGTGTTTTTAGCTGCAGTGTTAGATAGTCTCCATGTGTTCTTGTAGATAGTAGGGCTTATCCTGGTGTTGATATTGAACTTTATTGCACTGTGGTCTGATAGAATGCATGAGATTATTTCAATCTTTTTGTATTTGTGGAGGTTTCTTCTGTGTCCCAGTATGTGGTCAATTTTGGAGAATGTTCTGTGGGGTGCTGAGTAGAAAGTGTATTCTCTGGTATTAGGTTGGAATATTCAGTAGATGTCTGTGAGTTCCATCTGGTGTATCATCGTTCAGTTCAGATGTCTCCCTGTTTATTCCTTGTCCTGTTGACCTGTCCAAAGGGCTCAGTGGGATATTAAAGTCCCCTACTATGAGTGTACTGGGGTTAGTGTGTGACTTGTGGTTCTGAAGAATTGTCTTTATAAAGTTTGTTGCACCAGAGTTTGGGGCATATATATTCATAATTATGAAATCTTCTTGGTGAATTGTTCCTTTGATAAAATGTAATGGCCTTCTTTGTCTCTTCTGATTTCTTTTACTTTGAAGTCTATTCTGTCTGACATTAAAATAGCAACACCTGCTTTCTTTTTGGTACCATTTGCTTGGAATATTTTTTCCCATCTTTTCACTTTAAGGTGGTGCCTGTCCTTGAAGGTAAGATGGGTTTCTTGTAGACAGCATAACGATCGGTTCTGTTTCCTAATCCAATCTCCCAGTCTATGTCTTTTGATTGGGGAATTTAGTTCATTAATATTTAAGGTTGTGACTGATAGGTTTGTGTTGCTTCCTTTTGCCTTATTATCCATTTGCGGTTTTGGTTTATGTTTCTACTTCTGCAGTTATGCTTTTATTGATTTCTCTATCTAGGTACCTGGGGATGGTTGCTCCTTTCTTCTGTCCTTTGAATTGCTTCAAGTATTCTCTGAAGGGTTGGTTTTCCGGACATGTGTTCTTTCATCTTTCTTATGTCATGGAAGGTTTTTCTCTCTTCTTCAAGTCTAATGGACATTTTTGCTGGGTATAGTAACCTGAGTTGGCATCTGTTGTCCTTTAACACTGGGACACTGGGAATGCTTTGCTCCACGTTTTTCTTGCTTTCATAGTTTGCACTGACAAGTCAGTTTTTTTGTTTTGTTTTGTTCTGTTTTGCTTTAGCTATTCGGGGTCTTTTGTTTTTCCATATGAATTTAAGGATTTTTTTTCCCCAAGTCTATGAAGAAACTCATGAGGATTTTGATTGTGATTGCATTGAACCTGCATATCAATTTGGGTAAAATGGGCAATTTTTTTTGAGAAGTCAGTTGTAATTCTGATAGGTTTCCCCTTTTAGATCACTTGTTTTTCTCTTGTGGCTTTAAGGATTTTGTCTTTGTTTTGGGTGTCTAGCATTTTAACTATGATGTGGCATGGAGAATTTCTTTTCTGATCTTGTCTGTTTGGAGTTCTATGTGCTTCTTGTATTTGTATTGGTTTGTCTGTTTTCAGTTTGGGGAACTTTTCATCTATTATTCTGTTGAAGATATGATCAATACCATTCTCTTGGGATTCTTCTCCTTCCTCTATTCCTATGATGCGGAGATCTGATCTTTTCATAGTGTCCCATTGTTCCTGGTTGTTCCACTCTTGTGCATTTTTAAATTTTTCATAATCTTTCCTTGAGGTTTTTAGTTGTTCTGTGTTATCTTCCAGGTCTGATATTCTTTGTTCTGCTTCCTCCATTCTGCTTCTGAGGCTTTTTCCATTCCTTTCCTCTTGATTGGATGAGTGTTTGATTTCCTTTTTCATTTCCTCTTCTGATTTCTTTAGTATTTCCACTTCCTTTTGGAGCTTCTCAATCTCTTCCTGTAGCTCTTTGCTTCGCTGGTTGGTTTCCTTATCTTTTCAACATGGGATCTTTTCAGTGTTTTCACTTCCTTCCAGAGTTTATCATTTTCTCTCTCTAGGTTCTTCTTGAGTTCTTCATTCTCTTTTCTTAATTCTTTGATTTGCTCTTTATAATCTTGTAGTTCTTTAAGTATGTTCACAATTGTGTTTCTGATATCTGTGTCCTGGGCCATCCCCAGGGGGATCCCACTGTAGGAATCTTCCACGGGGTTGGTAGAGCTTGGTGTGGGATTATCCTGCACCTACACATGTTATCTCTTCTTTGTGTCCCTGGCATATGGGCTTCTCCTTGCCTGTATTCCAATGTGAATCCCAAATGCCTCTTCACTGTGTTGAAGGCTTTCTTTGCTTGCCTCCTTTAGAAGCCTTCATTGTTTGTTTGATTGATTTTTCTCTTTTACTCCTTGCTTATCGAGTGTTGAATTCTCTAAGCTCTAGGCTTTCTATTGGAAGTCCAACTCACTCTTCCCTTTCTGTTCTGAAAGTTCTCCAAAGAATCCACTTGGACACTCCTTCCTTCAGTAATCCCAGTTTGGGGGGGGGAGGGAGGGCTCTTTAGCATGGTACCTGTGCTTCAGGTGGTCTTGGGAGATCCCCCGTCTCAAGACTCACACAAACCCAACTTTTATACCCCCACAGCCACACCAGCCAATCGGGCTAAAGATCGACAAAGATATTAAAATCCAATCAAACAGTCCACCTGGCTGAAGCACCCAGCTCTTACTATGCTTCAGGTGGTCTTGGGAGATCTCCCGATGTTTCCCTTTTCATCATGAATACTATTAATTTGGTATTGCTCTTTCTTTCTTTTGGTTAACTGGTCTGTGTATCTTATTTATTTTTTCAAAGAACCAGCTTTTTGATTAACTATTTTTATGTATTGCTTTCTTGGTTTCTATTTCATTGATTTCTGCTATGATTTTTATTATTTATTCCTGTCTGTTGGGTTTAGGGTTCATTTGTTGTTGTGCCTCAAGTGTTTTTAGCCACAGTGTTAGATTTTTTTATTTGATCCCTTTCCATTCTTTTAATGTGGGCTCTTGTCTTTTTTGTTCAGTTCCATGAATACTTTTATTTCATTCTTTATTTCTCCCCTGACCCATTCATTATTCAGGATTGTACTGTTTACTCTCTATGTGTTCTTGTAGCTACTTGGGCTTATTCTGGTGTTAATATTGAGCTTTATTGCAATGTGGTCTGATAGAATACATGAAATAATTTCAATCCTTTTGTATTTGTTGAGATTTCTTTTGTGTCCCAGTATGTGGCTGGTTTTGGAGAATGTTCCATGGGACACTGAGTAGAAAGTATATTCTCTGGTGTTTGGGTGGAATATTCTGTAGTTGTCTGTGAGGTCCATTTAGTGTACAGTATTGTTCAGTTCCAATGTCTCTCTGTTTATTTTTTCTCCAGTTGATCTATCCAAGGGGCTCAGTGGGATATTGAAGTCCCCCACTGTTAGTGTGCTGGGATTAATCTATGTCTTGAGGTCCTGCAGAATTGTGTTTATAAAGTTCATTGCACCAGAGTTTCATGCATAAACATTTAGGATTGTGAAATCTTCCTGGTTAATTGTTCTTCTGATAAGGATGTAATGGCCCTCTTTGTCTCTTCTGATTAATTTTACTCTGAGGTCTATTTTGTCCTGCTTGCTTTTTGGTATTTGCTTGGAACATTTTTTCCATCCTTTCACTTTAAATTTGTGTCTGTCCCTGAGGGTGAGATAGGTTTCTTGTAAACAGCATATGTATGGATTCTGTTTCCTAATCCATTCCCCCAGTCTATGTCATTTGATTAGCGAGTTTAGACCATTAATATTTAAGGTTATTTTTGAGAGATGTGTGTTGCTTCCTTTCACCTTATTTTATGTTTGCATTCTTGGTCTAGGTTTGTATTTCCACTGTTATGCTTTTATTAATTTCTCTTTTTAGTTGCTTGGGGATAGTTGCTCCTTTCCTCTGTTCAAGTATTTTCTGCTGTTGGTTTTCTTAACATGTATTCTTTCATCTTGTTTATGTCATGAAATAGTTTTCTTTCTCCTTCAAATTTAATCAACAGTTTTGCTGAGTAGACTAATTTGGGTTGGCATCTAAAGTTATTTAGCATTGGGAATACTTTGGTCCACGTTCTTCTGGCTTTCATAGTTTTCATTGAGAAGTCAGCTGTAATTCTGCTGGGTTTCCCCTTATAGGTAACTTGTTGTTTTTCTTTGGTGGCTTTCAGTATTTTGTTTTGAGCACCTAGCATTTTAACTATGATATGGTGTGGGGAATTTCTTTTCTGGTCTTCTCTATTTGGTGTTCTATGTGCTTCTTGTGTTTGTATGGGTTTGTCTTTTTTCAGTTTTGGGAAATTTTCATCTATTAATCTCTTAAAAATCTGATCAATACTGTTGTCTTGGCATTCTTCTCCTTCCTCTATCCATGTGATGCAGAGGTTTGGTCTTTTCATAGTGTCCCACGTTTTCTGGTTGTTCCATTCTTGTGTTGTTTTTTTTTTTTTTTTTTTTTTTTTTTTTTTTTTTTTTTTTTTTTTTTTAATTTTCAATCTTTACTTGAGCATTCTAGTTGTTTCATGTTATCCTGTAGGTCTGATATTCTTTTTTCTGCTTCATCTATTCTGCTTCTGAGGCTTTCTCCCATCCTTTCCTGTTGATTGAATGAGTGTTCAGTTTCCTTTTTCATTTCATCCTGTGATTTCTTTAGTATTTCCACTTCCTTTTGGAGCTTGTCAATCTCTTCTTGTAGCTCTTTGCTTTGCTGGTCAATTTCTTTTCATTTCAGTGAGGGATCTTTCCAGTATTTCCACTTCCTTCAGGAGTTTGTCATTCTCTCCCTTTAGTTCTCTGATTTGCCTTTATATTCTTTCATTTCTTTGAATATGTGTATGATTTTTCTTCTAAGATCTGATTTCTTAAGATCTTGATTTCCTTCCAGGGAGTTCTCATTGTAGGGATCTGGTAGAGTTTGGTGTGGATTTATTATGAGCTTTTCCCATGTTGTTGTTGTTTTTTTCATTGTTTTTTTGGGGGGGCATTTGAGTTTGTTTTGTTGCTTGGATTCTGGTGCTAAACTCAAATGTTAATATGGAGGACTGGTTGGTCCAGGTATCAACCAGAGAGGCAAGTTTGCTCTCTCTAATATTAACTTCTGTGGTGGGAGGGGGGAGGGTTTTTATTTGGCCCATGGGCCGGCAACCTGGGTGCCACCTATGTGCAACTGATCTGCTTTTCCACTGAGTCTATGGGCTCACCTGCATTACAGCAGAAGCTGAGTGAGGTGGAGCCTGGGCCCATGCCTGCACGTCACTGCACTCCTCCAGAATCCGAGATAGGTGCCAAGGTGCAGCTGATCTGCACCTAGCGTGGGGTCCACCTGCACCCCTGCGTGAACCAGTTCATGGAGACTCACTTGCACCCCAACAGGAGCCAAGATGGGAGCCAATGTGAAGCTGAGCTGGGGCCAGCACCTGTGTGCCACTGCACACTGCCCACTCTTCCCTTTTTATTCTGAACGTTCTCCAGAAACTGGATAGGTAACAACCAGGTCAGTTCACTGCTGAGCTCCTGCCTGGCCACTCATTCTACTTCCTGTCAGCCAGTTCCTCTATGTTGGCTGCGTAGCCAACATAATATCCCGGGACTGGAGTTGTGGCAGGTTCACTGTCTCTGCTACTCCTTGTGCAGTAGACTCACTAACACTGCTTCCACTGGATCATCCACACCACAGTACCAGCTTGAGGGGGGTGGTGTCACTCCCCGTGGTCCTGCTGACTGTCTGTCTAGCTCCACTCACGCTGCTGTGCTTGCTGGTCAGACCCCAGGTGGGGCTTTTCCACTGTGGCCCACGCTGCCGCTGGGAGCTTTGGCTCAACTGCCTGGTGTGCTACGGTCCAGCTGTCTGTCTGTCTAGCTCCACCCCCAGTCCCACCTGTTAAAGGCCCCATTGATGTAGAGCCTCATGAAAAATGAAAAATCAAGGAAAATGAGGATTCTTAATTGTTTTGTTCTGTCTCTGTCAGTAAGGTTCTGCTGACAAGTCTGTAGTTAGAACCCTGACACAGCTAGCTAGAGCCAGTTTCCTCGTGTCCTGACAAAACTTCCTCAGTTCTGTTTGTCTCAGCTGGAGACTTCTGTGATGACTGTCAAACAGGGATTTTTTAGCATGTTTTTCTTTTCTAAATTTATAATAATTTGCCTTGCTTTAGGACTCTGCTGACAGCCAATCAATATTAAGTTTCCTTTTCTCTGTAACCCAATACCCAAGGTATAATAGACACTTGCTACTTCCCCCTGGGGCCCAGATTTCCAGGCTTGAGCCCACTGAACCATGCTGTAGTCTAAACACCCACTTCCTGTGGCCTGCCAGATCCTTCCCGCTACACCACCACTTCTCCTCAGCACTGTGCAGGAGACTAAGCCCTCAGCACATCATAACCACGGCACAGAGGGAGGAGGAGAAGGCCGGCCAATGCCCACCTGATGGACACAGACTTGCTTCTAAAGCTCGGCAGACCTCCAGGGTGACCCCAGCTCCTTCCTGAGTGCTTTTGGACAGCTATGTCCTCCAAATACAGCTATTTTGTGTTCCCTGGAGACCAAGGCTTATGAAGCACAGAAAGCAAACAACAAATTGTAACGACTGCCAGAGAGGAGAATTCCAGGGAGCTGCAGCAAGTGGCCTAGGAGACGTCGGGACTCAGCCTTTGTGACTAATCACCCAGGTGAGGTTTCCTCTACTGCAGCTGCCTGGAGTCACCCCGCTCCTGTCAGTGACCCCAATAAACCCACTGGTTCACCAAGCCTGACTAGGGTGAGTGTCTATTGTCAGTGTCCTAACTGGAGCTTGTCTATTGTCAGTGTCCTAACTGGAGCAAAATGACCCTAGGAAAAATCACACCATGCTCGTGGGCTTCCTCTCTGTCCAGTGTCCTGATCTCCAATGAGAAAGCAGAAATGTCTTGCTTGAAGCTCAGGTAAAGACAAGCCATCAGCGAGGAACATCACAGATGCATCCCAAGGTAGCAAAGTCTTCCCACCCTCTGCCTGGTGAGGTGGTGCTAGCAGTGGATGTGCTGGAAGCATGGACACTACAGCCCTGGGGTCCTTTGGCACATAGGCTAACCCTGACTCTTTGCACCAAGATGCATTCCAAAGGCCTCTCTGAGCCCATCCCCACTCTGCCTGTGTTCCTTGGGCCGCCCCTCCTCCTCCCCCCTCTTTGGTTTGACCTGAACTGTCTAGCCAGATAATTCCTCTTCCTCCTCCAGCTTTTTAGTTCCTTAAATGTAACTTAAGAGTGACTCATGCCCGCAACAAATCCAGCTCACATTACTCAGAATCTGGCCCTCGATTTGTCCTGACTCACCCCAAATTAAATTGCAGCAATTCTCAGAAGCTGCCTCAACTGCAGTAAGTAAAGGACTCAGCCAAGCCTCTGCACAGCTCCCCACAGCGGCCTAAAGGGACTTTCTGAGGAGCAGGCTCCCGGCCTTCCTGTTAGTGGGCTGGTGGAACTGGGAGAGGAAGCAGATCCCACTTAAGGCAAATTGCAGAGCAAAGGGAGCCCGCTGGGAGGAGGGAGTTAGCCTTCCTAATCCTGCTCCCTTTGTAATAGGCTCTTAGCAGTCCTGGCTCAGCAAAACCAGGCCAACAGATTGTTCGTTTTGTTTTCCAGGGAGGGTATTAAGCAGGGTGATTTAGGAGAAGAATACTCGTATCTGGAAATCTTTTCTTTAGTACAAACAGGGAATTACTTTTTCTTTGGCTCCATGAGAGACCAGCAGGTCTGGACCTTTTTCTGTCAACAGTTGGGGGGGGGGGTCTTTTCCTGGTCTGACTGTGATGGTTGGCTGTCAGTCACTGGAACAAGAAGGGCCAGAGGTGTTGGGGGGAAGCGTCATCCCTCTAACCTGTCTTCCTTCCACTCCTTATTAGATGGCAGCTTCTTCCAGAGTGAAACTTTGCATCCTGGAAGGGGGCTCTTTAAGACTTAGGAAGTAAACAAAACTTACAAGTTTCAGGAAGTCCCTGCATCTCACAAGTCCCCGTCCAAGGTGATTTGTGTTGTAACAATTGCCAGGGAGGAGATTCTGCCCTGTGGAGCTGCCCAGAAGTTGTTCTTTCAGGAGTGGCTCCTCTGCAATGGAGCTGCCTGTGTGTCACATACGCTCCTGTCAGTAACAGTCACCTGTTTACTTCACTGAACTCAGCTAGAATTGCTTCAGCAAACAGGTGCTCATTTGTATTTCCCCCAAAAAAGCACCACAACACTCAGGCTCTGTTTTGTGCCAGGTAGCAGAGATGCTTGGCTTTAATTCCCTCCCTGCCGCCCCTTTGCTGGCAAGGTAGAGATTGGACGGATAAGGCCTGGTTCTCCTCCCACTGACTGCAGTAGACCTGCTGCTCTGTGGGTCGTGACAAACCTGCCAGCCCCCTGGGCTTCATTTTTTCTTAATGTATAATTTATTGAATTTTTGTGCATTAGATATAATACGACTTAGTCATATTCAGACCTTCTCCCGTGTCTGTGCCCCCCTATCACCTCCACACTGCATTCATGCATTCTGTTTCTTAAGCTCTGTTAAGTCAAGTTTATATACGTAAATATCCTTCAGTGTGGGTTCATGCACTGGAGTCTAGTCAGCCTATCTAGACACTCCCTTAAAGAACATCGGCTCTCACCCACCCAGCAGTAATCAGCTACCTCCTTCGCATTTCCCCAGTCCTATGCTGGGCTTCATCTGGTTGAGTCTGCATGGGTCTTGTGCATGCTTTCACTTGTGCTGCAGGTTCATATGATCGAGTTCCAAGAATCCTGGAAGAATGTTTCCTATGACCATGCTCCAACCTCAGCTCTGACAATCTTCCGACCCCTCTTCGACAGTGATCTCTGAGCTGTGGGTGGGTGAGGTTGAATGTCGGCATCCTGTCCATGGACACAGGCTCTGCAGTCTCTTATTCTGTACATTGGCCAGTTGTGGCCTTCTGTGTTCATCACTCTCCATTAAACACTGCTCCTGCTATTCCTTCTGCTGTCCCCCAGATCCTACCTCTGTGCCACATTCCCACACCTCCCCTGATGGGTCATTCTGGAACCCCCTTTCTGTCTTGTTACCTGGCATGGTGGTGTGTAGGCAGTGTATTGTATCCTCTGTCCGATGGAAAAGAATAGCAGGACGTTCTCTGAGGTGCAGGCAGACGAGCAGGTGTCCCCCCAACAGCAGCCACCAGGTCATCTGGAGCCAACTGCCACTCACAGCTACAAAGGAAAATCAAACTTTTTTTGTGAGACTGGGGCACACTGCTACTGAGCTCCATCCTAGGGGCGTTTTCCTTTTTCAGAGTCTGACTAAGTCGTCCAGGTTGCCCCCTTCAACTTGCATTCCTCTGCCTTTGGAGCAACTGGGTTTTCAAGTCTGAACCTGTGCCATGTGTCCCACCTGAGAGTGAGCAGCTGCATGCCATAACCCAGCACAGATGCCCTGAAGACTAGGGCGGAAGGATTCATCCCAAGGGTCAGACCTCCCAGTTGTGTGCTTGGTGTCGTCCTCTGTGTTAAAGTGAGAGGTGGCCAAAAGGCTTCAGTGTTAACCTGCTCTGAGCTATGGGCATTTGCTAAGGGCCTGGGGTTTGTGAATCAAGACAGGCCCACCAAAAGGGCCCTCCCCTGGAAGAGCCTCTGAAAGTTAGGTGGACAATTCAGACTAGATGTTTCTGAAAGGATCAGGCTGGACACCGGGAGTGTACAGAAAGCAGGTATTTTATCTGGATTGCTGACAGGGGTCCTCTCCCAATGTGGGGAGAGATTGGTCCCTCAGGAGTGGACAGACACCTGTGAGGTGCTTGAACAGACATTCCTTTCTCTTTAGCTGACATCAGAACCCACTCCTCAGTGCGGCATGCTTCTAGCACAGTCTCTGCCCAAGGAACACATTCCACAACAAAAGGTGCCCGCCTGTACTGCACACTCATCTCACAGGTGACTGAGTCAGAAAGCCAGCCAAACAGCACAGTGACATCTCAGTCAGGCACAGAGGGGGATGATACCCAGGAGGCATGGGCTACATCCCACAGGATGCAGCATAGGGTTGAATCAGGCGGGCAGTGCCCTACAGTCTTCCCTGGTGGGAGTACATAGTCTGAGAATGAAGGCGTAGAGCGGGAGGATCCCCTCGCACTGGACACCTCCTAATCCAGCAAGCACCTGTAAGGGAGCATGCCACCTACACAAATCCTAGTATTTGACAGTGCACATTTAAAAACTGTAAATTTATCTCATAGAGCTATTTTATTGGTATTTTATAGAACTTTTTGATTGAATTTTTGTGAATTTCATACGATATATTCTGATCATATTTAAGCCCCTCCCCTATCTCCACCTGTCTCATAGCCCTGCCCCCTGCCACGTTTAAATCTTTCTTTTTGGGGGGAGAATTTCATATGTGAGTACTCAAAAGAAGAAATAAAATTGGCCAAGGATATCTTTAAAAGTTTTAGGGGAATGCAAATTAAAATTGCTTTGACAGTGCACCTTGTTAGAATAGATCAAGAAACAACTGACCACAAAGGCTGGTGAGGAGGAGGGAAAGGGGGACCCTCATGCACTGCTGCTGGGATTGCAAACTGGCTTAGCCAAGATGCAAACGGTGTGGAGAATTCTCAGCATGCTAAATGTACATCCACCATATGACCCTGCCACGCCATGGTTCTGTAAGTACACAAATGAATTAATACCCTGCACAGAGACACCTGCTCAGCCATGTTCATTCCTGTTCTATTTGCAAGGCCAGGAAATGGAGAAAATGTGCTTCAATGAGGAACGGGTAACGGAAATGTTGTACTGTTCTCATTTTCTAAATGATGTCTGTCTCTTGTTATTTGGGGGTCCGGTCTTCATCCACAGCCTGCTCCTTGGGCCCTTCAGATGGCACCTCACATCTTTTCTACACCCCAGAACCAGCGCTTCCTCACACTGGGAAGCATTTGCTTTGACTCTGTCTTATTATTATTCAGAGCTGTTTATTTCCCTTTTAATAAGATCAAATCATCCCACATTTCACTTTGTAGCAGCTTCTGAATTCTGCACCTTGGTTGGTAAAAGCTTTAATTTATGTGTCAGATGATTACAGCAATTCCCTGGTTTTCTTCTAATGCTTCTGTTTAGTATTTAGCACCTAACATTTGATGTCACCTGTTTGCTTTTCCTTGTTTGGTTTGGTGTTTGCTCCGCAGCATGTATTTAGGAGTTTATCTCTTCTCTGTGAATTGGAGATGTCACGCTGCCATAAGCTAAAATATGATACTTACATGAGCTTGTTTCTCCCATCTTATTCAATTAATTATTTTTCCAGCACCACCAGCATGCTAATTACTTCAGCTATACAATCATTTCACATCTTAATAGGATGACTTTCCTCTTACTTTGCTTCTTCTAGACAGCAGCAAAAAGGAATTTTGAATAGTTTTATGTTGTGAACCTTCTCCCATACAAACTTTAAAATTGGTTTGTCAGGTGGCAGGTGGACTTTACTGGGTAGCAGAGGATTTCATGGATACTGAAGATGACACTATGGACAATTTGGCAGCTTGATGTATGGCGACAGGGAAGTCCACTTACAGGGGGTACTAAGGGAGGTCTTCTCTGAGAAGGCAAATTTGAGTGAGCTGGGAAGGAGGCCAGCTAGTGACTGAGAAGCAGCTGCATGGCCAGAAGTTAAATGGACTGAGCTGGGCAGAACGGGACCAGAAAGACCACGGGTGAAATCGAGCCACGGACTCTGCACTGAGATGTTGCTATTTGTTCTACAGAAGGGGACTCCCAGACCTTCAGAGTGGTTTAGACAAGGCTTGATCTCCTGTATTAATGACATCTTCAGGGCATCACTTGAGTCATAGAGTGCCAGGGGGGAACAGAAGCAGCGAAGTGGCAGAGGCCCTTGGTGAGCTCAGGAGGAAACTGGTATTCGGACAACCAGAAACCAGAAGAAACCCTGAGAAGACTGGGACACAGGTCCAACTAAGGGCCACTCAGCCGGATGTTCCCTGGGGGGGGGGGTGATCACTACAGGAGATGAGCAAGTGCAGGAGGGAAAATGACCTCCTAACTGCCCTTCCTGACCTGGTCACTGCCCTTCCCGACCTGGTCATTGTCCTTCCTGACCTGGTCACTGCCCTTCCCAACCTGGTCACTGCCCTTCCCGACCTGGTCACTGTTCTTCCTGACCTGGTAACTGCCCTTCCCGACCTGGTCACTGCCCTTCCCGACCTGGTAACTGCCCTTCCTGACCTGGTCACTGCCCTCCCTGACCTGGTCACTGCCCTTCCCGACCTGGTCACTGCCCTTCCCGACCTGGTCACTGTCCTTCCTGACCTGGTCACTGTCCTTCCTGACCTGGTCACTGTCCTTCCCGACCTGGTCACTGCTCTCCCTGACCTGGTCACTGCCCTTCCTGACCTGATAACTGCCCTTCCCAACCTGGTCACTGCCCTTCCAGACCTGGTAACTGTCCTTCCTGACCTGGTAACTGCCCTTCCCGACCTGGTCACTACCCTTCCCGACCTGGTAACTGCCCTTCCCAACTTGGTCACTGCCCTTCCTGACCTGGTCACTGTCCTTCCCGACCTGGCAACTGCCCTTCCTGACCTGGTCACTGCCCTTCCCAACCTGGTCACTGTCCTTCCCGACCTGATAACTGCCCTTCCCAACCTGGTCACTGCCCTTCCCGACCTGGTCACTGCCCTTCCCAACCTGGTCACTGCCCTTCCCGACCTGATCACTGCCCTTCCCAACCTGGTCACTGCCCTTCCCAACCTCATAACTGCCCTTCCCGACCTGGACACTGCCCTTCCCGACCTGGTAACTGCCCTTCCTGACCTGGTCACTGGCCTTCCTGACCTGATAACTGCCATTCCTATGTATCACTATCAAATAGACTCATCCTTGTCTGCCTGGTTTCTCCAAGAGAGAGAAAGGTTTCCCGGGCAGGTGTTTCCTTTTTAGGTTTAGTTTTGTTATTTTGTTTATTAAGTGTCATAAATTTCTTAAGCCTGGCATATTAGGGGTTGGAAAAGAAAGGACCTGTGAAAGAAGTTGGGAAAAAGACAAGGAAGAAAGGAAGAAGGAATCGGTTTACATGGCAATGGTGAACAGGTTGCATGAGTGTGAGTGTGTGTGTGTGTGTGTGTGTGTGTGTGTGTGTGTGTTTACATGAGCGCAAGTGCCCATGTGACTTTGGAGTTTAGATTTACTTATTTGACAACCTCTTTTATGTTGGTTTTTTACCCAGCTCCCTTTCTGAGTACTCTGAAAATAAAATGTATGTCAGATGTGCTGGGTTTTCTAGTTTGGAACTTGTGTGTGTGTGTGTGTGTGTGTGTGTGTGTGTGTGTGTGTGTGTGTGTGTGTGTGACTGCTTCAGCCTATAAGCAGCACCCAAATGCAGTTCCCACAGAGGCCAGAAGGGAACATCAGGTCCCCTGGAACTGGAGTCACTGATACTTAGGAGTTGCCATTTGGGTTCTGGGAACCGAACCCAGAAACTCTGTAAGAGTAAGCAGTACTTATCACTACTAAGCTGTTTCTCTAACACATTTGTTTGTACTTGAATTAGACAAACATCTTGTAAAAATGATGTTTTCCTCCTTAATTATATTGCTTATTTTCTTGTCTTATTGCATTGGGCAGGACACACAGCCACATGGAACAGCAGCACACAGTTGCCAATTCCAGTAAAACACCAACATTTGGTAGGATATGGGCCACATTTCTGGTAGGACAACTCCAGCCCTTGCAGTCTCTGTAGCAGACAATGGACTTGACTTGTAGTTATGACTGTTGCTGTATACTGTTGTTTCCAGACTTGAAGCAGCCTAGAAAGAGGTCTGCCACAATCGCTTTCTGGTTCATAATGTAAATGGAAAGGTCTGTGTGTTCTCTGTGGCTGTGGGCTTCTGTTTCCAGTCCAGCTGCTGACCTCCTGCTTGGAGGCCCTGGAGTTCAAAGCTTCCTCCTCAACCTCTTTGCAATTAAGGATGTGCTTTATTCTTAAACTCCTACTCAGTCTCAAATGTTAAAACTTCTGCTAATGAGGAGCTGACAGCTTTTCAAGACAGCTGTCTTGTTGATGGGAAAGTGCTAGTTTCCATCCAAGATGTTTCTCCAGGCAGCTTGCTCTTCCTGGGGTTCAGTGCATAAGAGCAAAGGCTTACTCTTCCAAGCCACCCAGATGTTCCTCGTCTCTTGTTAACCTCCTCTTCCAAGCCACCCAGATGCTCCTTATCTCTAGTTAACCTCCTCTCGCTCTTCAGATCTTCACAGTCACTAGGATTCTAATTAAACACGTGTTTATTGATTTTGGCTTGAAGAGTTCAGGTTGCCAACTCCACTCTGTAATCAGATAGGCCATGTTCCATCCCATGAACAGTTTGATTTCCAATTCTCAGGAAAGCAAATTCCCCAGAAAGCTAGGCAGAGGTCAAACAGCAAAGTTTAAGAGAAAGACAAAAGAAGGGCATGGAGAGGGCTGCGGGGAGGGGTGTGGGGAGGGGTGTGGGGAGAGGGGAGGGGAGGGGCACAGACATAGGGAAGGATGATGAGGAGGGAGAAGTGGAGGAAGGGGGGATGAGGCGTCTGAAAGAAGACAAAGATACAGTGGGTGTGAAGGCTGTGCTGAGGTCCACACAAGGATGGGGTCAGACATGCAAGAGGTTCAGTGAGCCCTTGAGGGACAGAGGGGAGAGGGGAGAGGACTAGGAGCTGTCACACTATCACACAGGGAGGGGTAGGAGGAGGAACGGATGCCAAAGACAGCCTGGGCCTCCCACATGATTCCAGAAAAGCCTTGGCCAAGAAGGTGGACAGTCCTCACACTCATACCCATCAGAGGAGTCTCCTACCCCACAGGCATGGGCAAGAGTCACCACCAGCGTGCTTAGGGATCAGAGGTATTATGGCCTCTAAAGGGCAGGGTCTGGATTCCTGAGTCATTTGCAGTCCCCAGCAGGAGACCTAAAGTGGCCCTTTTTCAAGGTTGCCATGGAGAAAAAGGAGCCAGCAGGAAATAGGAAAAAATAGAATCAATCCAAGTATGTGTTTTTCCACTCAGTTTATGTTCCTTAAAATGACTTAAGATTTATGTAAAAGTTTATAGCACTACCCAAGGAGCATTGTGGGCAGATTCTTGTTTCCTGACATGCACAATTGATTTGTGTCTCTGATGCTGAGATGAAACAGTGGCCAAAAGCAACTGGGGGAGGGGGTGGTTCATTCCATCTCACAGGTCACAGTCCATTATAGAGGGAGGCCAAGATAGGAACTCAAGCAGGAGCTTAAAGCAGAAACCATGTTCCCAGCCTCATGTTCAGCTACCTTCCTTATACAGCCCAAGCCCACTTGTCAGGGATGGCACTGCCCACAGTGGGCTGGGCCCTCCTACATCAATTAGCAATTAAGAAAATGCCCCACAGTCCAGTCTGCTGGAGGACATTCTTCATCAGTCTGGGTCAGGTGTGATAAGGCAGTGTGCAGACTCTGCCCTTGAACCTCTCCCATGAGGACAGGATCTGGAGCAGGCCAAGGAGATCTCTTCTTCACTATGGAAGGAAGGACAGCTTCCACAGTTTACAGAATATCTCCCAAAGACCTTATTGTTTTCCAGAGGGAGAGTCCATCATGGTGTGGGAGACATGTCGGGAAGCGGCTGGAGCAAGAAGCTGAGATATCAAGTCTTCAACTTCAAACATGAAGCAAAGCAGGAAGAGTAAACCTAATGAGCGAGTTGATTAGGTGTATAGAAAGACAAATAAAATAATAAATAGCAAATGATTGATAGATAGAGGATAGGTAGATATATGGTTGAATCAGAGATAGCTAAATGATAGATGATATATAGAGAGATAGAGAATAGATGATAGATGATATAGATAAGTGATGGATACACAGATAAATGACAGCTATCATCTGTCATCTATCATTTATAGATGACAGATGATAGATTGATAGATATATGATAGTTATATAATTGATATATGATACATAAATGTATAGCATATGCATATGCATACATAGACACATAGTTACGTACAGAGACACATAGTTACATACATAGATACAAAGTTACATACATAGGCACATAGTTACCTACATAGATACATAGTTACCTACACAGACACATAGTTACCTACATAGACACATAGTTACATACATAGATACATAGCTACATACATAGACACATACATAGGTACATACATACAGAGACAGTTACATACATAGATACATAGTTACATACATACAGAGACAGTTACATATATAGATACATAGGTACATACATATATAGACACATAGTTACATAGATAGATACATAGTTACATACATAGACACATACATAGGTACATACATACAGAGACAGCTACATACATAGATACATAGGTACATACATATATAGACACATAGTTACATACATAGATACATAGTTACACACATAGATACATAGCTACATACATACATAGACACATAGTTACATACATAGATGCATAGTTACATACATAGATACATAGCTATATACGTACATAGACACATAGTTACATACATAGATACATAGGTAGATGTTAGATGGCAAAACATCTAATCAGGTGCTCAGAACATCTAGTAGAAATTTACTGGAGAAGCCCATTGAAACATCCACTTGGGGTTCCTGACAGAGAAAATCGCAGGCAGGGCAGTGTCCCCGTGGGTGAGGCCTCCAAGTGAAATAAATGGCATCAGCTAGAGATAGTATCAAATCAAGCACTCACGCCATCCAGCAGAAACTGACTGGGGAAGCTGAGGCAGCCAGCTGCAGGTCCCAGCTGAGCTTTCTATCCATGGCTGAACTTTCCCGGCTGAAGTGCAGCTTTTCCTGCCCACTTCCGGCTCCTCTACATCACAGGGTAAACAGTAGTCACCTCTGTTGGAAATGGTTTACCTTCCAGCTGTTCTCAGCTGGATATATGATGCTTTTACTCTTGGGCTCTTTGGCTGTTCTCTCCTCCCTGTCACAGAGTTAGGAGGCCTGTCCACACCCAGACAGGGGGCTTTGGACGACACTGAGACAAACATTTGGGTCTGAAGAGCGGGGGGTTCTGGCAGCCCCACTTCCAGAGTCAGCTTCCCAGGAAGCTCAGACAGCACATGGCGTCTTAACAATATAATGTACAGAACAGCATTACACCATAATACGAAGGACCTCCCAGAGGGGATGCTTCCTTGTCTCACTCCTACCGAAATCATGAATGGCCTCCAGTCCACAACCTGGCCAACACCCAGCACAGGTGATGGTTAACACCAGCTGAGCTGAGTAGGAGTTGGTATTTCATTGTGACTGAACCTGTTTCCTTAATTACTGACATTTTTAGCCCCTGTCCTTGTGTTTATCTGCCAGGCATTTTCTTCCACGTAGTGCCCATCTTTCATGTATGTCCTCTGGCCTCCAGTCATGGGACCTGACTTATGGGTTGGTTGGCCCTCTATGTCACAGGATGACAAAGGTTTGTATCCAAGCACCAAGCTCCATGGCTAGTATTTTCTCCCAGTCAATGGCGTCTCTTTTCATTTTCTTTCTTTTTTTTTTAATCGAGTTTTTTTAATCTCATTTCTTTTTTATATATATTTTTTTGTATGTGTATGAGTGTACTGTCTGCATGTAGGTTTATGCACCCATGTCGTGCAATGCCGCAGAGGTCAGAAGAGGGTCTCAGATTCCCCTGGAACTGGAGTTCTCCTGGAACTGGAGTTACAGACTGTTCTTAGCCACCATGTGGGTGCTGGGGATTGAACCCAGGTCCTCTGCAAGAGGAGTCAGTGCTCTTAACCGCTAGGCTATCTCTCCAGCTCCTCTTTTCATTTTCTTAATGGTATCCTTTGAAGTGAAAAAAGCTTTTAATTTTGAGGAAGCTCAAATAGTCAATTTCTTTTCTCTTATGGTTAGTGCCTTTTTGTGTCCTACAAGAGGCCCTTTCCCACCCCCAAATTGCTATTAGTTTCTTCATTCTTCTGAAAGCTTTATAGTTATAGATTTATATGTAAAACTACAATCTCAATTATTGTAAAAGAGGAGTTGATTTTTTTTTTCTAAATGGATATCTAGTTGTTGGAGCACTGTTCCTGAAAAAGACTTCCCTTTCTCCATCGAATTGCCTTGACATCTTTGTCAAAAATCAATTGCCTTTCAGGTCTGAGTCAATTTGGACTCTTCCCATTGATCCTGTCCCTAAATGTCTAACATCAGTGCACTATCCAGCCCAGGGCGGCTTGATAGCAAGCACTGACACCAGGCCTGGAGCATCTGCTGTCTTTATTTTTTTTAAATATTGCATAGTAATGTGAATCTTAGCCTCAACTTGGTAGCATTGATTTAAAGAAAGTCTCCACTTTGAAAGGAAGGACACCTAATGTGCAGAGCTTTCAGAGAGCGGACCTGTCAATACTGACTGACACGGTCTATGAACATGGTATAGCTCTCAAGGCACATCGCTCTTCTCCGGTATTAAAACCCTATGTTTTCAAACATGGAAGGTCACATGTGGCACTCATTAAAGTTGCCCTTAAGTACTTTGTTGATTTTATTAATTATCCTTAATCATTTCTAATTGTTTTTCTTATAAGAAATGTAATCTTATACTGATTTCCTTCCTGAGGCAATACTAAGATTAATAACGTATAAAGATTTTTTTGGTGTCAATTGCTGCAGAATTTTCTGTGTAGGTCATCTATGATAAAAAGACATTTTATTTCCTTTAAATTATATGTCAATTACATTTTCAATGTTTTCTTTTTTTTAATATTTTTTTTATTTTAATTTTATTTATTTCTGTGTGTGTATGAATGTACTGTGTGCATGCAAGTTTGTGCACCCGTGTCGTGCAATGCCGCGGAGGTCAGAAGCGGATCTCGGAGTCCCCTGGAACTGGAGTTCTCCTGGAATTGGAGTTTCAGACGGTTCTCGGCCACCATGTGGGTGCTGGGGATCGAACCCGGGTCCTCTGTAAGAGCGGTCGGCGCTCTTAACCGCTAGGCCATCTCTCCAGCCCGACATTTTCAATGTTTTCTAACCGAGCTAGATCCTCCAGCATACATGAGAGACAAAGCTTCAGTTGTGCTGTCTGCCTAATCTGACCTTAGAGTGAAGACAGTGTTCTACCAGGGGAGGTGCTGGCCATGGCTATTGGGGTCCTGTCTGTCATGGGAAGGGGCTGGCAGTGGTTGTCGGGGTCCTGTCATGGGGAGATGCTGGTTGTTAGGTTTCCACAGGTGTCCTTTATTTTCATGTGGTGAAAATGGTCAGAGTGAGAACAGCTCACTAGTGTACATCATGGTTTGAATAACTGTATACTCTATTGATGCTCTGCTTAGGGCTTATAGATCCATTATTGCTGAGGGAATTGGTCCATACTTTTAATTTTTAATGTTTTATTGTGTTTTGATATCAGTTTTATGCTAGCATTATAAAGTGGCTTGAAAATGAATTATTTTTCTCTGTGTTTTTTAAACAGTGTGACTAAATTGGCAGTGATTCTTATTCTAGTTTTAACCATTTGGGCAACGTGCACTTGGAGGTTTTGTCAAAGGTAATTAGCAACTTAGTGTACATATGGTTGTTCCAATTCTCTCTTCCTGCGTTTGTAGTTTTAGTCACCCCGGCTCTTCGTCATGTTCTGCCTCAGTCTGTAGGTCTCTTGTCACACCCTTCTGTTCCCCCTGAGGGGGCTCCCACCCAGCTGTGCTCATGTCCCTGCAGTGTGTCTATGTGTGAGGTCTTTACTCTCCATCTAACTAGGCTTTTACAATTTCGTTAGCCTTCTCAAAAACCTTCGCTCACTCTGTTAAGTTCTTAATTGCAGGTTTTCTATCTCATTTAATTCTGCCCTACCCTTTATTATTTTTATTATTCTGCTTCTTTGGGACTAATTTACCCTTCGTTTTCTTGCCTCTTAAGGTAGATCATTAACTTTAAAACTTTCTTCCCTCCTAATTATGCACTCAAATTTATAAATTTCTTTTTAAGCTTTATTTAAACCCCAGCTCATGCATTTTCATTTTCACTCAATTCAAAATATTTTTTAAATTTTCATGTTGGTTTCTTCTTTGACTGTTGGATTCTTTTTGTGTTACCTTAATCATCAACCATTTTTGTATTTTCTTATCAATTTCTAATTTAATTGTAGTTAATAAGGCAGACTTGGTGGTGAATCCCGTAATCTCAAAACTGGGGAGGTGAAGGAAGGAAGATCACATATTCAAGGTGATACATAGTGAGTTCTAAGTCATCCTAGACCACATGACACCGTGTCTCAAAGACAAAAACCAATAATAATTTAATATTAGTGTCTTTGTGAAGTTTCCTGGCATAACAAAATGATTTATAAGGCATTCCTTCTCTATCGTGGTTTTGTATAGCCTTAGTGAATTTTCATGTGTTTCATACAGAACACCTTAATCACTTTCATGTCCCCTCTGCCATCCACACCCTCCCATGCCCTCCACCAGATTATTGCTTATTTGCAGGATCATGTGTAGTTAAAAGGATGGTTTATTGTTTATAAACCACTCAGCTCAGGAGGAGTGAGGCCTCGAGAAATGGGTTACACAGCTTTTTATAAGTACAGTAGCCAATCAGACTTAATATAAAAATAGTAGCAATCAAGGAGTAGCATGGAGCAAGCAAACCAATTACAAAAGTGAGAGTCAGCAGTTAGAGCCAGGCTTTCAGGGGAACGTGTGATTTCCAGTAAGAAGAAACTGATCCTCAATTTCCTCTTTATATCTCAGGGAAAACAAAAGTTAAAAGAAATGAAACAGCACAAGAGGAAGTTAGGCCTCAGCTACATAAAACAAAATGGTGTCTGAAAGGTCAACCTCTGGATTAGTTTCTGCCTTCTCATTTGTCTCAATTGCATTCCGTCATTTGTGTTACTGAGTCAAGATATACCTAGATTTCTCTCAATGCAAGTTCATCCACTGTGGTCTAATCAGCCTATGTAGAGTCCAACTTTCCCTCACCCCGCAGTAATCAGCTGTCAATAGTTCTTTGGCTGAATGCCTGCTGCCCACTTTTTCAGTTCTATGCTGGGTTTTTGTCTGAGTTTTCATGGGTCTTGTGCATGTTGACACCATTGCTGTAGGTTCACATGAGCAAGGATCTAGAAGCCAGTAAGACTCTCCTTCCATATGATCGTGCACTGCCTCCCCTGGATCTCACAAGCTTTCTGCCCCTCTTCCACAGTGGTCCCTGAGCCCTAGGTGGGGGGAATTTAATGTAAGAGTCCTGTCCAGGGATCCATCTACTCTGCAGACTCTTATTCTCTACTCTTTGGCCATTCATGGCCTTTTGTGTTCATCCCCACCCCCGTTTGGTGAGGGAGTTTCCCTAAAGAGAGTTGAGAGATGCATTTGTACTCTACCCTTTGTTCCACTGTGCTCCATGAGCCTTAGGTATAGAGGTTCCACTGTAGATGTTCACTTAGGGTCGGGCACTTCACAGATACTTATTCTCTGTGTGTGACCAGTTGTGGAACTCTGTAATATTCTCCATTTGCTGCAAAAGAAGCTTCTTTGACGACTGGTGATTGGCATTGGCATATCTATCTGTAAAGATGAGGATCCATATTTAGCATATACTAAGAAATTACATTTGTCTAGGGATGTGACAGATTTAGGGTTTTCTCTAAGATCGCTTTCCAGCCATGTGTATTTGGCTATATTTACAGTACTATACATGAGTTCCATTCCACTGAGTGGGCTTTAAGTCCAATTAGGTAACTGTTAAGTACCTGTCAAGGTAAAAGTGGAACTATTGTACCAATATTGTTTACTGTGCCACTCACTGTTGTGGTTATTAGGCCTTCAAGCTAGGGTTGGACCATCAATTGATGTTCTCCCTTAGTAGCTTGCATAGTGTCCTCCCAACCTGTGAGTGCTAGCCTTCAGGGAGGAGGCTTCCAGGTGAGTTCCAGCTCCATAGCTCCAAGTCCTGTGTTCAAAGTATTTCCTGTCTTCAGCAATAGGCTCTACTTTCAAGTTCTGGGAGGCAATCAAGAGATGTAATTTGGGGAGTCTCTTGGATTACCCTGGCTAACAACTCGAAAGGAAGTTTCTCTTGTTGGTCACTGTTTCTTGTTATGTAGCCTTCGGCTACACATGGACTCATGTAGAGGTATTTCATGAGTAATTTTTCAGTAGGCTTTGAACGAATACATTTCCTTCTGGTTTATCATACCAGTTAATCATTATTTATCTCTCCTCTCTCTCTCCCTGTCTATTGCATTTTATTGTGGATAATTATTATTTATAATTTCAATCCCACACAATTTTCTTATTTGGCATGGTAGCAGATGATTACCTTTTCCTGGTAAGTATTCACTATGCATCAGAAAAGAATCTGTATTTACAACCATTGAACTTGGGAACTCAGTGTCTGTGGATGGGGATTTCAATCCTCCATGTGTGTCCTGAATGACCCTGCACCCACCTGTTCCTTCACCCTAAAGAAGGAGTGTGGATATCAGAAATGATGCTGAATTATTTCTTGTCCTCCTACTTCTGTGAGTTGTTTCTTCATATATTGAATTCATCGGTGATATAATCCTTTGTCTAGGAAATCCTAACGAACAAAGGAATCACAGAGAAAGCAGACCTACTGAGCAAGTCACAGACACAATCTGCAGGTTCATTGGTGGTCTGTGTATAGATTTCAAGCAGGTTGTACACAAGTAGGATAGGCTACAGAGGCAGAAGCAGGAGGAGGGATTCCATGACGTCCTGAACAACGGTGGAACTGGAAAGCAATTACTCTGGAAAGAGAACTGAGAATAATGGCACATTTAGGAGAGACTGAGGATTTGGCTCAGCAGGTAAAGTGCTTGTTGCCTCGAGATCTGAATTTGACTCAGGGACCCACACAATAGAAGGAGAGAGTCGAGCCTTGCCCTGTACCCTCCCCTATGAAAATAAATAATTTTAATGTATTTTTTATTGTCATTAAACTTTTTCATATATCATACGTCATTTCTCAATCCAATTTAGACTCATTTCCTTTCCCATGCCCCCACCCCCCAGAGTTCATGCATTCTGCCATACATGTCTGGCATCTTTTTCTGAGTCTTTCTAGAGTTTTCTTCAAAGCAGAGGATTATTGTTTTTGAAAGAACTTCACTGTTTCAGTCTTTTTTTTTGTTTCGGTTCTTTTGTCGTTGTTCCCTCCAACTTGTATTGCTTTGACACACATATATATAATATGTCTCACCTACACTAAAATTATGTCATCTGAAAACAAACTGTATGTTATTTCCAAATCATATTTCAGGATTCACATTTTTCCATTTTGATTTTATATTACTCTAAAATATGTATACATACCCTCCACTTACATACCAAAATTCCAAAATCTGAAAATAAATGGTAGGTTAATTCTAGAACCTGTTAAGGGACTCACAATATAAGAGCACAGTTGTTTTCAGATCACAAGGAATATAACATTGCTCAGTTCGCCTTACAGTAGGTACAATAGGTACATCAACAGATGAGGGATACCCTTTGTTGTTTGCTTTTCTGGGACTGTTACTTCACTTAACATAATATCTTCTAGTTCCATCCATTTACCTGCAAAATTCATGATGCCATCTTTCTTTATTGCTGCATAGAACTCCACTGTATAGATGTACCACATTCATCAATGTTGAGGGGCACTTGGGTTGGTTCCAGGTCTTTGCTATTGTGAAGAAAACTACAATAAACATGGCTGTGCATGTATCTCTGCAGTAGGATAAGTCTTGTGGGTATATACCCAGGAGTGGTATTACTGGGTCAGGTGGTAAGCTCAAGTCTCTTAACAATTCTCCACACTGCTTTACATAGTGATAGTATGAGTTTGCATTCCCTCCAGCAATGGATGAGTGTTCCACTTTCCCCACAACCTCTCCAGAATTTGGCATTATTTGTTTTCTTGATCCTAGCCAGTCTTATCAGAGTGCAATGATATCTTAAAGTGGTCTTAATTTGCATTTCCTTAATTATTAGCAATGTTGAACACTTTTTTTTCTCAACTATCTCTATTTCCTCACTTGTGAAGTCTCTGTTCAGCTCTTTAATCCATCTTTTGAGTGAGTCATTTGTTTTCTTTGTTCTTTGGGTATTTTTGGTTTTTGTTTTTTGAGTAGTTTATATATTCTGTAAGTTTTAATACTCAATATATCAGATGTATCAGCAGTGAAGATTTCCTCCCACTCTGTGGGTTTTCTCTTCACTTCCCTGATTGTTTATTTCACTATACAGAAGATTTTGAGTTTAATGAGGTCCCACTTGTCAGTTGTTGACCTTATTTCCTGTGCAGCTTCTGTGTGATTTAGAAAGTCTTTTCCTATGCCTATATCTTGTAAGTTGCTGCCAACTTTTTCTTCTATCACCTTCAGAGTTTTGGGTTTCATGATGGCATCTTTGATTCATTTGGAGTTGAATTTTGTACAGAGAAAGAGGTAGGGGTTTAGTTTTATTCTCCTACATTCTCCTAGTGGTGATCCAGTTTTGCCAACACCATTTGCTAAAGATGCTGTTTTTCTTCCACTGAGTTTGTCCCCCTTGTCAAATATGAGGTGGCTGAAATTGTATGTGCTCAAGTTTGGATCTTTAGCTTTGTTCCAATTGGTCTACAGTCTGTTTTGGTGCCAGTACCAGGCTGGTTTTATGACTATAGCCCTGTAGTAGTTTGAAGTCTGACAGAGTGATTCCCCCCCGTATTGCTCTTTTCACTCAGGGATGCTTTGGCTATTCGGAGTCTTTTGCTTTCCCGTATGAAATTAAGGATTTTTTCCAAGCCTGTGAAGAAACTCTTGGGGATTTTAATTAGGATTGCATTGAATCTGTATATTAATTTGGGTAGAAGGACATTTTTACTATATTAATTTTTTCAATCCATGAACATTGGAAGTCTTTCCACCTTCTAATGTCCTCTTCAATCTCCTTCTTCAGGGGTTTAAAATTTTTGTTGTAGAGATCTTTGGTGTCTTTGGTTAGGTGTGTTTCTAGGTATTTTATTGTTTTTGAGGTGATTGTGAGTGGGAAGATCTCCTTGTATTCCTTCTTCAGTTGCTTCTTGTTGGTGTAAAGAAGGGATAGTGATTTTTCTAGGTTAATTTTGTATCCTGCCACTTTTGTGAAACTCTTAATTGTTTCTAGGAGTTTTCTGGTAGAGTTTTTAGCATCCCTTAGGTAAACTATCACATCGTCTGCAAAAAGGGGTAGCTTGACTTCCTCTTTTCCAATGAGTACTCCTTTAATTTCGTTTTCTTGCCTTATTGCCCTAGCAAGTGTTTCAAGCACTATGTTGAAGAGGAGTGGCGACAGGGGGCAGCCTTTATGAGTTCCTACCTTTAAGGGGAATGTTTCTAACTTTTCTCCATTTAGAATGATGTTAGCAGTGGGTTTGTTGTATATGGCTTTGATTATGTTGAGGAATGATCCCTCCAGTCCAATTCCCTCTGGGACTTTTATCATGAAGTAATGCTGGATTTTGTGGAAGGTTTTTTTTTTTTTTTCTGTGTCAGTTGAGGTGATCATGTGGTTTTTGTCTTTCGGTCCATTTATATGTTTTATGATATTTATTGATTTTTGTATATTGAACCATCCCTGCATCTCTGGTATGTATCCAACTTGATCATGTTGGATGATCTTTTTTATGTGGGTCTGGATGCTGTTTGTGAGCATTTTGTTGAGAATTTTTGCAACTATGTTCATTAATGAGATGGGTCTGTAGTTCTCTTTTGGTTGTATCTTTGCTTAGTTTTGCTTTTAGAATGATGCTGGCTTCATAGAAGGATTTTAGCAGATTTCCCTCTACTTGCATCCTTCTGAACAGTTTTTGTAATAATGGTTGTAAGTCCTCTTTAAAAGTTTTATAGACTGTAAACTGGGATACCTGCAAGAAGAGAGGCGATAAGGCCCTGCTGTCAAAGACCTGATGTAAGCATGGGAAAGATGTATTAAGACCACACTTGGAAGTGTACAGTTGGTCTCTGGAATACCAGAGAGTGTTACCAAAGGCCACTAAACCAATAAAGCAAATATAGATCTCCTTGAGTCAAGCAAGACTCCTCCGTCAGCACCAGCTACACCTCACCTGCCTGAAAATACTGTGCAGCAGTGGCAGCCATATGCCTGTATATCCAAATCTAATTGGCTATTAGCTCTCTCCTTGTAGGAATAATTCATGGCTGATGCCACAAACTTACATCCTCTAATGGTTAGGAGATGTTATAAGCCACAGTAAGACCTTGTCATATTTTACAGAAAAAATCATAATTCATGGATTAACATACCATCCAAACATATGTGTCTATACCAAAGTAACCTACCATAACAATTAGCACTATTTAAATACCTATATATCTAATTGCTTGTGATTCATTAGTAGGATTGAAAGGTTATTCCCGGACAAACTGTCAGCCCATGAAAGGAAACAGCCAGAATTGACCAGAGTCCAAAACAACAGCTCCAGAGACTGGTTTGCTTCTCGTCCACCTGTGCCCCTTTTCTAAGCCTAGGGAACAATCTTCGAAAGAGGGGGCATGGTAGAATGTAAGGGCTGTGATTGGGGTGAATGGTGAAACTACAGCAATATAGTCTGGACACTTATTTGATCAACTTGATTGAACATACAAGCCTCCCCCCCAGCTGGATGGTGGGACCCTTGGGCTGTGTGGGTTTGGGCACAACTGCTTGCAAATTGGTTTTACATGAAGGATGCTTGTACTCATAAATTATTACTTATTGTTAAAAAATGAAAAAATAAAGAAGTAATAAAAAAATAATTAAAATTTTTTTAATTAAAAAAAAGTTTTATAGAATTCTGCCATGAAACCATCTGGCATTTTTTTAGGTGGAATGTTTTTTATTATATCTTCAATTTCTTCATATATTATGGGTCTGTTTCAGCTGTCAATCTCTTCCTGGTTAAGCTTTGGTGATTCCCAGGATTTCAGATATTCATTTTTCTTAGGTTTTCAAACTTAGCAGAGTATAGGTTTTTGAAGTATTCCCATATGATTGTCTGGATCTTTTCATTGTCTGTTGTGATATTTCCATTTTCATCACAAATTCTATTAATTTGTAGTTGCTTTTTATTTCTTTTGGTTAACTGGGCTAGAGGTCTATCTTTTTTATTCTTTCAAAGAACCAACTTTTGGATTCATTGATTCTTTGTATTGTTTTTTTTGTTTCTATTTCATTGATTTTTGCTCTGATTTTTGTTATTTCTTCCTATTGGGAAGAAATTCCCCTGTTGGGTTTAGGGTTCATTTGTTGTTTTCTCTCAAGTGTTTTTAGGATAGTTGCTCCTCTCCTCTGTCCTTTGAATTGCTTCAAGTATTCTCTGAAGGGTTGGTTTTCTGGACATATATTCTATCATCTTGTTTATGTCATGGAAGATTTTTCTTTCTCCTTCAACTATAATTGACATTTTTGCTGGTTATAGTAACCTAGGTTGCCATCTATAGTCATTTAGCACTGGGAATATTTTAGTCCACATTCTTCTTGTTTTCATAGTTTGCACTGAAAAGTCAGCTGTAATTCTGATGTATATATGTAACTTGTTTTTCTCTTGTGGCTTTCAGAATTTTGTCTTTGTTTTAGGTGTCTATTTTAACTATGATATGGCATGGGGAGTTTCTTTTCTGATCTTGTCTATTTGGAGTTCTATGTGCTTCTTGTATTTGTATGGGTTTGTCTTTTTTTAGTTTGGGGACATTTTCATCTATTATTCTGTTGAATGCTGATCAATACCATTGTCTTGGGATTCTTCTTCTTCCTCTATCCCTATGATGGGGAGGTTTGGTCTTTTCATAGTGTCCCACATTTCCTGGTTGTTCTCTTGTGTATTTTTAAACTTTTCATAATCTTTACTTGAGCTTTTAAGTTATCCTCCAGGTCTGATATTCTTTTTTCTGCTTCCTCCATTCTGCTTCTGAGGCTTTTTTCATTCCTTTCCTCTTGAATGGATGAGTGTTTGATTTCCTTTTTCCTTTCCTCTTCTGATTTCTTTAGTGTTTCTATTTCTTTTTGGAGCTTCTCAATCTTTCTTGTAGCTCCTTGCTTCGCTGGTTGGTTTCCTTTTTCATTTCAGCATGGGATCTTTTCAGTGTTTCCACTTCTTTTCAGAGTTTGTCATTCTCTCCCTCTAGTTCTTTCCGAAGTTTGTCATTCTTTCCCTCTAGGTCCTTCTTTAGTTTTTCATTCTTTCTCCTTTGTTCTCTGATTTGTTCTTTTTTTTATTTTTAAGGGATTCTACAATATAATAACACAGTTGTTTGCAGATAACATTGATGTTACTCAGTTTGCCATACAATTAGGTAATTGGTGCATTTTGCAAATATCTATGTCCAATTTTTGAACAACCCGAGGTTCCCATAGTCCAGTTGAAGCTTGTATGCACAGGCATGTTGATTAATTAGGAGTCTGGACTATATTCCTGTAGTCTCATGATTCACCCCTATCTCTGCAGCCCTTACATTCTACCACGCCTCCTCTTCCGCAATTTGTTCCCTGGGCTTTGGGAAAGGGGCACAAGTGGGTGAGAAAAAAACAGTCTACTTTCTTTGGAGTTGTCATTTTGGACTCTAGTCTGTTCAGGTTGTTTCCCTTCATGGGTTGACAGCTTTTCAGTGATACCTTTTTAGTCATACTAACAAAGCACAAGGAATTGAATGTACAGGCATTTAAGCAGTACTAATTATTATGTCAAGCTAAGCTGTGACAATAGACACAGATGCTTGGATGGTATGCTAATCCGCAAATTGTGGTTTCTCTATAAAGGGTGACAAGTTCTTATTGTGGCTTATGACATCTCCTAACCACTAGAGGACATAAGCTTGTGGCATCCGCTGTGAGTTATTCCTCCAAGGAGAGAGCTAATAGCCAATTACGTTTGGGATACATATATAGACACTTGGCTGCCACTGTTGCACAGTATCTCCAGGCTGTTGGGGTGTAGCTGATACTGACGGAGGAGTCTTGCTTGTCTCAGGGAGACCAATATTTTGCTGTATTGATTTAGTGGCCTTTGGTAATGCTCTCTGGCATTTCAGAGGCCAGTTGTATTCTAGCAAGTGACGTCTCATAACATTTTTTTCATGCTCACACCAGGTCTTCGACAACAGGGACTTACTGCCTTTCTCCTTGCATATATCCCACTTATAGGCAAAAGGCCTTTATAATTTGGGGGGCGGGTTTGAATCCCCTAGCCAACATCTCCTAGGCAGAATAATTCATTGCTGATGTCAGAGCTTTCCTGTAGTAATATATTTTGCTTAATTACACAACTTATAAACACTTTACTATTGAATTTGGCTCTAGATAGAGAAATATCCTTTCACAGTTCCTATGCCTATCAATCAGTTAATACGTTGTGCCTGTTTTATAGGAAATTACCACTGAAACAGTTGGCTCTAATTTACATTAGGGAATGATTTTCATACCAATCATGTTTTTCTTTTTCCTATAAAGGGAGGAGGAGGAAGTGTTCTCGTATCTTGAATGTAAATCTTCGTTAGGGCCCATTATAAAACAGTTAACCCAAAAGATTCAGGAGAGATCCTCAGGTGTCTGTCATCTCATGGCAGTCTGAGAGTTCCTCTTTCTACAGCTAATGTTCAGGATGGTCCAGCTCTCGCTGGCCATATTCCCCAGTTCACATCGCACAGCCATATCTTGTATGTTTTCAGGCATTTAGCTTGGTGATGTTTTACCTGTGTGAACATACAAATCTCCTCCCATGTTTGTTAGTTTCGAAGATCTGCAAAATGAAAATTTATCAATAGGATGTGGGAAACAGAGTTTTCCATTTGTAGTCCCAGAAAGGATTAACTACCAACACCATCCCACCTTCCCTCTTTTATTTATTTTTTTTTTTTAGGTTTTTATGTTTTGACCTATAGATGACTAAGTTGTATTACACATACCCATAAACAGGAGCCAAGGCATAAGCTTTCATTAAATTTACCCAAACTGTTTCTCATTGACTGTATGCTACTTATTTGGGAGGGAAATTTAAGCTTAGTTCCTTTAAATTGTCCTACGAGTTAACCCAATACAAATTATAAATAAAAGAATTAACATTTTATATTCCCAATTAGTTCAATTGTATTACCATTTTCACCAAAACCTACACCTAATTTTAACTAATCTAAACAATTCACTAAGCCTTAAAATATCCTATACTTTATGAATAAAGCTTTGGCAGAGTTGAGTACCTGCTAAATAAATTTTACCCAATAAACACTTTGCTCTTTAAAGCTATATGACTGGACTATGATTTGTTCTTTATATTCTTTGATTTCTTTGAATATGTCTATGGTTGTTCTTCTAAGATCTGTGTCCTAGGTTACCTTAGGGAAATCTCATTGTAGGAATCTTCTATAGGGTTGGTAGAGTTTGGTGTGGAATTATTCTGTGCTTTTCCCATGTTGTTCTTTCATTGTGTATTTGGCATCTGGGTTTGTTTTCTGTTTGTATTCTGGTGCAAATCTCAAATGTTTCTTCATTGTGTTGAAGGCTTGCTTTGGTTGCTTCCTTCACATACCTTCATTGTTTTTTCCTTGTTTATTGAGTGTTGTGTCTAGGTTTCAGGCTTTCAGGGATCATTGCAGAAGAGGGGCTGGAAAGGTTTAAGAGCCAGAGGACATGGATGACCACAAAGAACAAAGCTTTCCAGACAGCTCCTCAGTCACTCATATGAGTTGACAGCAATGCTGACAGCAAGCTAAAACCAGACAAAATCCCAGCACAAGCTTGGGGAAGTAGGTAAGAAACCCCAGCCCTACCCAAGGAGCTATTAGCTGATGGCTGCTGGGAAGGGAGAGTCAGTGTCATGTAAGGGTGAGACTCTTAGCAGGTTGAACTGATTCCTGTTAGGGCTGTTCTACAGACAAAGAAAGAAAGAAAGAAAGAAAGAAAGAAAGAAAGAAAGAAAGAAAGAAAGAAAGAAAGAAAGAAAGAAAGAAAGAAAGAAAGAAAGAAAGAAAGAAAGAAAGAAAGAAAGAAAAGAAAGAAAGAAAGAAAGAAAGAAAGAAAGAAAGAAAGAAAGAAAGAAAGAAAGAAAGAAAGAAAGAAGAAAGAAAGAGAAAGAAATGGAAAGGAAGGAGAGAAAGAGGGAGAAAGGAAGGAAGGAAGGAAGGAAGGAAGGAAGGAAGGAAGGAAGGAAACTGATAAATGTGAGTGCATCCAAATTTAAAACTTTCGTTCTTCAAAAGGAATCATTAAGAAAATGGAAGAATGGGCTGGAGAGATGGCTCAGCAGTTAAGAGCACCAACTGCTCTTGCAGAGGACCTAGCTTCAATTCCCAGCACCCACATGGCAGCTAAGAACTGTCTTTAAGCAGGGCGTGGTAGTGCATGCCTTTAATCCTAGCACTCGGGAGGCAGAGGCAGGCAGATCTCTATGAGTTCAAGGCCAGCCTGGTCTACAGAGTGAGTTCCAGGCCAGTTGAGCCTATAGGGAGACCCTATCTCAAAAAGACAAAAAAATAAGAAAAGAAAATGGAAGAAAACCAAAAGGTTGAAGAAAATACATACACAGATTTTAGTTATCATGACTTATATCCACTCCACATATAGAAATTTTAGAACTCAAAAATAAGAAAAAGAACCCAATTCAAAAACATTTTGAACATTTGAACAGCACATTCCCAGTAAGGGTTGCACATGGCTTTAGAATCAGGAGAAGATGTCACTAGGCATCTTACACAAATTAGAGCCCCAATGAGAAAGGACAGCATTCCCTTCTGTTAGGATGATCCCCATCACACACAGAGAGCAGGGGTCCAGTGGGGGAAGGGGCAGGAAGCTTCCTCTAGATCCAGGAAGTGATGCATTTGCATACATAGCTGCTTTAGAAATAAATATGTTGTTTTCTTCAAAAATTAAACATAGATGGACCATAAACCCAGCAGTTCTACAACTTGATCCCCACCTAAGACATATAAGAATGTGTTTCTATACAGAGTCTTTAAGTAACAACTGTGGCTTCACTAATGAGACCCCAGGTTGACTGTCCACCTACTGAACACCACTCAACAACAGAGTGCCCCAAAGGGGACTCTTGCCCCTGAGGTCCCACCATGGATGGCATCTGCCATTGGGGTCTTAGCTATACACCTTCAAATTGAATACATGAGCCTTCAAGTTCAGTATTGTTGGATCACTCTCACACAATGCACACATACACACAAACATATTCATGCACATACACACATATACACATACACACAGACATGTGCACACAGGTGCACACCCTCACATGCGTACACAAATATAAAATACTTTTATTCATTCTTTGAAAATTTTAAACACAAATAGAATTTTTTACCATCTTTACCCTCCCTCCCTCCCTAACTGCTTCAAGAGCCACCTCCTCCCAATTTCCTGTTCTCTTTTGTTTCTGTATCACCCTGAGACAGGATACTGATGGGTACAGGGCCATCCATGGGAGTACAGCCAACCTAGCACACACCACAGCACTGAAGAACACGGACAGTATCTCCCCCAGCAGTCACAAGCCCTGAGTAGCTCCTCCCCATCCATTCCTGGATATCTACTGACTTGATCTTGTGCAGGTCCTGTGCAGGCACCCCCTCACCCCCACCCCCACCCCCGCCATGCAAGTTTTACATATTTTCCATAGTGTCCCATCCATTCTTCACCCAATCGATGTCACCCACTGCAGTTTTCATCCCTAGATGTATGGTTTGGGTCTTTTTTAAATCTTCCACACAAGGTCACCTCATTCAGGCTCATCATTAGTGTCTCCAAATGGAGCCTGGAAGCAAAGTGGCACTCCTGCCTAGGTGCGAGAGGGCCGGGCTGTCCTGCCTTAGTCGACAATCCCATGGATTCTTTCCTTTCTATCATAAGAAGAAAGCGCTTACTTACAGTCCTGGGGTCTACAAGGAAGTGGCCAGGCCCATGGGAAGCTAGAATTCTCTCAGGAGCAATGGGCTTTTCCACACTCCCCGACATATCTGCTGTCCTGAGCTCACTGTTCAGAACCTAAAAGTGGCCCAGCTGCAGTGAGATAGCAGAGATTAGGGTCTTGGACCAAGCAGGGACCCAGGGAGATGCGGGGAGGTTCCCAAGGGGAGCCTGGAGCCCACGAGGCTGCTGAGGTGGGTGGAGATTGTAGGGACCCTCAGGAAGTGTAAAAATAGGGGTCTTCAAAGAACACACAGCTCGCTTTCCCTGTGTGCCTGCCCCAGCAGTGTTTATAGAAGCCAGTGTTAAGATGCAAAGATCAAGCAGAGGGAGAGCTGGGAAAATGTTTATGGAAAATTGACGGAGTAATTTTACATCTGTTGAAATTAATAACAAATAGCAGAGTCAATTTTTTATGCCTTTTGATTTCTTTTTGCTATAATTTTCAAACTGCAGTCTGTGATAGACAGCCAAATAGGGCTCCTCTACACAGATTCACGGCAAGCCCATGAGTCTGCCTGATAGGGGTGCTGGGGAGATGAGAGGCAGTGTTCCCAAGACTAAGGCCCAAGTTGGCCTCGTGTGGACTGGATGGAGGGTGACCGGACCAAATCTGGTCAACAGCCACATTTTTTGAGAGCCCCAGGGTTCCCAGCAACTCAGCACCACCACAGCCCAGAGGGAAGAGCTGAGCCCTGGGGACTGGGCACATGCCAGGCTCCTAGAACCTTCCCGAGGTGCCTGCTTATGAGCAGAGACTGGCCCCAAGCACTCTGCATTCCCTCCCAGGTCAGTGATGGAGGCAAGGATGCAGGACTGCCGGTGGCCTCACACTATCGGCACAAGTGCCCCTGACCGGGAGGGGGCTGAGAGTTACTCCCCATGAGTTACTTCCACATAGAGGGTATGTTGGGGTTTTGTTAATTGGTTAGCAATGGTGACATGGCTGTGGGGTCCAGAAGAGCCAGGCCACCTGCCACTAAGCCACATCCCAGGGAGGATGGAGGGCTGTGGAAGGGAGGAGGGCTGAGATGGCAGTGGCTGAGCAGTGGCAGTGCCTGCTAGGCGCTGTTTCTGCCTGCTAGGCGCTGCTTCTGCCTGCTAGGCACTGTCATCCTTCCTGTAAATTCCAAACTAAATTCCAGACACAGGGATTTAAAAGGAAATAAACATGTGCCTGCCCTCCTTGGGTTACCATTTGCTTTACCTCTCCACGAAGTCAAGAGGGAGGAAAATGTTAGTGAAAACAAATGTCATCCATGTCTCAGAGGCCAGGGTCCCTCCCCAGCCTCAGCCCTGGAGACCCAGCACAAGGCTCCTGCTCCAGACAGACCAAAGGAGCTCCATGATGTTCCCCCTAAAGACCGCCACCCCCACAACCAGAGTTGGGGCTGGAAATGGAATTAGGAATGTTGGCATTCTAGGTCCCAGAGGACTTCCAAACATATGCATAAAGTTTACCAGGAGCACATTCATGGAAAGGAATACCCAGCTTAGAGTATGGGTACACACCAACATGTAATCAGCCTAGAGTATGGGTCCGCACCAACATGAAATCAGCCTAGAGTATGGGTACACACCAACATGTAATCAGCCTAGAGTATGGGTACACACCGACATGTAATCAGCCTAGAGTATGGGTACACACCGACATGTAATCAGCTTAGAGTATGGGTACACACCAACATGTAATCAGCCTAGAATATGGGTACACACCGACGTGTAATACTGCCAATCAGGGACTATGTGGGACAGGTGCTGAGGGACACAGAGAGGCTGCAGGGGTGAGGCTGGCTCCATTTTGGGCTCCATCTTCTGCACACAGTTTTGTGCTGCTTAAGGCAGGTGTGTGAGGAAGAAAGGGTCATGTGTGTAGCAATAGGATGTGTACAAAGTGTGTGTCTATGTGTGTATGTATATGTATGTATGACTGTATATATATGGGTATGTTTCTATGTCAATATGTGTCTATGTGTATGCTTATATGTGTTTTTGTGTGTCTGTGTATCTATGTCTCTGTGTTATATACCTGTGTGTCTGTGTATATGTGGCTTTCTTTCAGTGTCAGTGTCTGTCTTTTCCTTGCTGATGTATGTACCTATGTAGTTTTGTGTGTCTGTGTATCTATGTCTCTGTGTTTATATTCATGTGTGTATCTGTGTCTATGTATATGTAGCTTTCTTTCTGTGTCAGTGTGTATCTATGTGTGTTTGCCTATGTGTGTGACTGTGAATTTTTGTGTCTGTGCATTTATGTGTCCATGTCTATTTCTGTGTGTACCTATGGAGGTATATGTTTGTGTTTGTGTGCATCGTGTCTATGTGTTTATGGCTACATGTGTGTTTGTATTTTTCTATATGTGTGTTTGCAAGTAGGTGTGAGGGAGGGAGGAAGGCAACCAGGTGTAATTCCTGGGGCTATTTCGACAGTTGCAGGAAATTCGGGCACTTGCTCCCCAGTGGCCTTCTGCCATGGCAGGACCAGTTCACTCCCTGTCCCTTCTCCAGGCCACAGAGCCAAGGCTAGGCCAACTCATGAGGGAGCATGCATCTGTTAACCTATGACTGAGCATGCATCTGTTGACCCGTGAGAGTCGCTGAGCAAGATGGACCTTCCTGGCTGAGCGGTGCTTCCCTCCTGAGCACAGAACATCCAGGCAGGACATCCCTTATGGGACAGAGTAAAGGAAAGAGTGAGACAGAAGGCGACCTCACGGTTGCTCAGCCACGCCTCCAGGTGTTCCTTTCCACAACACAGACTGCAACAATGGGGCCTGGAGATCAGAGGGCCCAGGAACCACCTCTCTGCCCTGCCTGCTGGTGGGCTAGCCTGTGATCCTGACTGTCCTGAGGCTCAGCAGTCTGAATACACAGAATACACAGGTGGAATACAAACAACCGAAGTGTGGGCTGAAGAGGTGGCTCTCTGTTTAAGAGCACCTGCTGCTCTTGCAAAGGACCTGGGTTCTGTTGCCAGCACCCACACCCACTGGCAGCTCACAACTGCCTAGACCTCCAGCTCCAGAGGATTCATCGGCCTCTTCTGGCCTCCAAGGGCACCTGCATTCCCAGGCACAGACATGCATGCATATACACATATGATTAAAGACAATAAAATAAACATTTAATAAAAACAACACAAGTGTACTAGGCCCTGTTCTGGTGGCTGAAAAATCCATGACCAAGTTGAGTGAATTTTCCTGGGTAGATGAACAAGTAGCTGTTTACCAGATAGGGCGCCGGTGACAGGCCAGAGTAACCATTCCTTCTGAGTCTACCTTGTTGACCAGTGAGGTTAAGTGGTGTTAGTTCCAGGAACATATGTGAGGGTCTGGATAGAAGCGAAGTCACTTTACAAGTGGCCACCCCACTGAAGAAAATATCTCTCTCTGAACAACCACTAAGTGTCTATACATTTTGAGGAATTGGTGTGGCCACATGAATCCACTCCCACAACACACTCTTTCATCCTATAGATAAAGTGTTAATGGGCCTGATCTGCTGCAGGCCTTGTAAAGAGGGAAAGAGCCTTGCCACACCCAGAGCACAGTGTTCCCAGCAGGCTCCACCCACTCCATGAAATGGCAGGCATTAGGAAGGCAGTGAAGCAAGGGAGAGATGAAAGTGGGGTGCTGAATCCTTTCCTGCTAGGCCACAGTGAACCAAAGACAGAGCCAGGGTGACGTGAACACCTCCCGTCACCCTCACCTCACAGCACTGTGCAGTCTCTATAATCCCAGGCTTTGGGAGACAGAGTCAGGAGGATTGCAAGTTAAAGGCCAGTCACTACCACAGGCTAGACCTTATCTCAGATATCTTCATTGTACCTATTTGATCTCAGAAGTGAGGAATGTTGGCTGAGGATTCAGCAGATGAAGCTCATACAGATTCATGATGGAGAGGAGTTGTCCTGCAGCCTGGAGAGTGAAATGGCTGTACCAAGCAGCATTAGGTGTGAGGTCTCCTGAGTTCCGGAAAGTCTTCCTCTGTGTGAAAATCGAGGGTAATATGCAAGGGCCTCAGTGTGAGGACATCATAGCTCAGGGGACATTCCAGGCTAGAAGAACGGACCAGTTAAGACATGGACACCTGCTACCAGGCAGACACTCCAGGGTCATGCAGACATGAGCTCACATTGCTGCAACAGTGCTCAGTGGAGCATTGAAGACATGATCAAGGTCCATGCACATTTACATATATGAAAATTTAAGAAGGATTCATAACCCAGGACAACTGTGGTTGTTCAACTCACACAAATCCTTGATTAAGAGAGTGGCTGTCAGGTGGAAGGAAATGCTGCGTCAGGATCCCAGGTGAGGAGAAAACAAAATGGCAGAGACCTCATCAGGAATGGTAGTGGAACAGGCCAAGGCCTGAGCAGCCGGGCTGCCCACTCCTGGCGGGCCTGTGAGAAGAAAGCCCCCAATGACTGACAACAAGCGCACACCATGGGGTGGAATTTGCAGTAGGGCCCTTGGTGAACGTCTCACGCTACGGTCACAGTGGTGGTTACTATTGTCAAATGGACACAACACAGAATCATCTGGAACGTCAGCCTCCGGCCGTGCCTATAAAGGATTATCCTAATTGGGTTCATTATGTGGGAAAATCTAGCCTAAAAGAGGGGGCATTCACTATGTTTGGGGTCCTGCATGAGTAAAACAGAGAAAGCAAGTTGACGGCAAAGCATTGCACTTGTGACTGTATATGTGTGACCAACTCCCTCAAGCCCTCGAAGGTTGGAATTCTCCATGATGGGCTGTACTCCCAGATCATGAGCTGAAGAAAACCCTCCTCCTTTCAGGGGCTTTTTCAGGGTATTCTGTCACAACAGGAATCATACTCGGACAGTTGCTAATTGGTCTGCCTGTTTTCTCAAGAGTGCTTTGAAAATGAGGACAATGTTGGCTCCAGGGCTGTGAAGAGAGCTCCAGCAGTGAGTGCTTGCCGCACAAGACGAGGCCAGAGTTCAAATCCCCAGCATCCGGATTCAGAAAGTCTGGGTACAGCCCTCACACCTGAGACCCTGGCACCAGAAGGCGTGGAGACAGGGCAGTCAGGGGGCTTGATGGCTGCAGCCAAGCTTCGGGTTCAGTGATGATCTGTACCTCAAGGAAACAAGGCAGAAAGGGATAGAATAAATATAAAGTCCCTCTGCAAACACACACACACACACACACACACACACACACACACTCTCTCTTCTTCAAGTTAAAGCCCAAGTTCCTGGAGAGAGAGCACTGACCGCCCCTTGCCTGCTAGTGTGTAACCATCAAAGCTGGTTTCCAGCTTGCTCTGATCCATTGAGAGCCATTTCCCTCTGCTGACTGTATTTCCATTGATGCCCATCACCTCAGTGACAGCCTCATTCTACACCTGTGTCAAGGTCACGCAGGACCCAGACACTCCTTCCCAGAGCCTCTGCCTCAAGCCCCCCAAGCACCGCACACACACCATGAGCAGTCACCCTGCTCGGATGACACTGTCTCACAGGCCCAGATCACCCTTACTTAGCAAGAACTCTGTCAGCCTTTTCCAATTCAGCATTTTGTAAGTGGAAGGACAATGACAGTCCTGTTCTAGGGATAAAAGGAGGATGACCGATGGCATCATTAGCAGCCCATGAGCAAGAGTGCCTGCCACAGTCATGCCTGTCACAGTCAGCACCAGCCGATCAAGCCTGTAGCCTCATCTGTGAGCCACAGAAGAGCAGAGGAGCTGAGGACAAGCCCAGGTGGGATGCCCTGGCTGCAAGTGTGTACAGATTGTTTACAGACCAGGCCAGCTTTGGTCTTTGCTCTGGCAAAGTGGTAAAAACACTAACCACAGATTGTTTATAACCCCAGTGTGACCAGTAGGGAACAGGAAATATAGGTTGGATTATCACCAACATTTATCAAAGAGCATGAAAGGTAAAATTAAAAATAGAACAAATAGGAAAGAACTGGTAACAGAGAGCTAAATTTAAAAGTATTTCAGCAATTATCCTGAACACAATGAAATTGCACCTTCCATCCATGGAAAAAAATGTCTAAATAATAAACAAACCCCAATGCATGCCACTTACAAAAGATGCTAGCTGGGCGTGGCCCAGTGCCGTGAAGATGGAGACAGGAGGGTCCCTTGGATTTGGGGGTGGATGTGCAGCATAGGTCCAGGTTCGGGCACAACCCTAACTCTAGAACATAACGGTGAGTAGTAGAGCAGGAACCTAACATCCTCCTGTGGCCTCCTGCACATGCATACAGGCACACACATCTGCACACACACAGACAGGCAACACACACAATTTAAAAAGAAGAACATTATATGTTAAAGACATACATATTACATAAAAAATTCGTGATGAGCTGGATGTTGGGGTTCATGCACTTGGGAGGCTAGGCAGGAAGATTGCCACAAGTCTGAGGCCAGTCTGGAACACAGTGAGTTCTAGATGCGCTACAGGATGTTTTGAGACTATCTCCCAGTGACAAGTAATTGAGATAAGACAGACCCTGCAAGCAGCCACTGAGAGCTGGTAAGGCTGTGATCGGAAAAAACAGAATGAAACTATTAGACAGTAAAAACAGCAATCCACAGCAGTAGTGGAATGTTTTCAACAGAAAGCTAGAACGGCACAGGGGAGCCACCAAGGAGCCAAACAAAACGGTTATCTACATCAGAGGACATCCCTCCACACATCCCACTGTCATCCAAGGACATCCCTCTGCACACCCCACTGTCATCAGAGGACATCCCTCCGCACACCCCACTGTCATCAGAGGACATCCCTCCGCACACCCCACTGTCATCACAGGACATCCCTCCGCACACCCCACTGTCATCACAGGACATCCCTCCGCACACCCCACTGTCATCACAGGACATCCCTCCGCACACCCCACTGTCATCACAGGACATCCCTCCGCACACCCCACTGTCATCACAGGACATCCCTCCGCACACCCCACTGTCATCAGAGGACATCCCTCCGCACACCCCACTGTCATCAGAGGACATCCCTCCGCACACCCCACTGTCATCAGAGGACATCCCTCCGCACACCCCACTGTCATCAGAGGACATCCCTCCGCACACCCCACTGTCATCAGAGGACATCCCTCCGCACACCCCACTGTCATCAGAGGACATCCCTCCGCACACCCCACTGTCATCAGAGGACATCCCTCCGCACACCCCACTGTCATCAGAGGACATCCCTCCGCACACCCCACTGTCATCAGAGGACATCCCTCCGCACACCCCACTGTCATCAGAGGACATCCCTCCGCACACCCCACTGTCATCAGAGGACATCCCTCCGCACACCCCACTGTCATCAGAGGACATCCCTCCGCACACCCCACTGTCATCAGAGGACATCCCTCCGCACACCCCACTGTCATCAGAGGACATCCCTCCGCACACCCCACTGTCATCAGAGGACATCCCTCCGCACACCCCACTGTCATCAGAGGACATCCCTCCGCACACCCCACTGTCATCAGAGGACATCCCTCCGCACACCCCACTGTCATCAGAGGACATCCCTCCGCACACCCCACTGTCATCCGAGGACATCCCTCCACACACCCCACTGTCATCAGAGGACATCCCTCCGCACACCCCACTGTCTTGAGAGGACATCCTGCTGCATACTCCATGGTCTTCAAAGACAAGAAGCTTTATGCTAAAAACAATTTAGAACATTAAGTGCAGTGCACAAATCCTTTGCCAGACACAGCTTCCTAAAAGTTACACAACAATAAATATAAAATGTGGCCATTGACTTATTAAACAACAGTAGTTCCTAATTTAAACTCTCTTTCTCTCTCTCTCTCTCTCTCTCTCTCTCTCTCTCTCTCTCTCTCTCACACACACACACACACACACACACACACACAATTCATTGTCTTCATGAAGCATTCTTCACAGTACCTAAAGATGATAAAATATCACCAGGTACAGAAAGTACTAGAAGAACCATTATTAGATTAATGATACAGCTAGTGCCTGACCCAGAATAGAATGAACCTTTCAGCAAAAGTAGATCTTCCTCAAAGAAGAAAATACTTTACAGCAAGTCTCACACTCTCTGGGCCAATACTGAAAGATTTCTCCTGAGATCAAGAGACAGAAATAATTTCTGAGACTTTCTCCAGTAAGAAAAGAAAAGATAATGATACACATAATAGAGGATTTAAAAAAATTATACATGAAAGAAAAACCAGAATATTCAACAGAAAATTTGTGAATATTATAAGAATTAACAAGAGACCTTAGCAAATTCCGTGGTTTAGTTCAAATACCAAAGAAAGTAGGTCTTCATTCCAAAAACAAGAATTAGAATTTCTAAATGTCCATTTATAATGGTATCAAAATTAAAATGCAATTCCCAATGGAAAATAATAAATGGCTATGTGAACTCCACATTAAAAACCATGAATACCACTACATTCTGTCTTCCTTCCCTTGAAAGTCCTCCCAGCCCCCATGGCCCCTTACTAATTTCCTGACTCTATGGTATTCCAAATGAGACATGGTGGTCATGATGGTATGCAAGACTTGTGCCAGCTCAAACCAGACAAAACCCAGCATGGAGCATGGCCATAAAGTCTCACCTCAACCTGAGCAGCTCTTGGCACCTGATGCTGCTAGGACAGGGAGAGTCAGTTTTCTTTAAGCGCATGGCCTGTTGCAAGTTGACCATGTTCAGTGAATGGCCACATACCCGGGAGACAATGAGCACACAGAGTGGAGACCCAGTAAGATTGTTTTAGAAAGAAGATAGCCAGGCATGGTAATACACACCTTTAATCCCAGCATGTGGGAGGCAGAGACAGGGAAATCTCTGTGATTTCAAGGCCAGCCTGGTCTACATAGCAAGTTCCAAGGATAGCTGGGGCTACAGGGAGACCCTGTCTCAAAAAGACAGACGACAGACAGACAGACAAAGAAGACACAACATTGTGTGTGAGTAGGGAGGGCAGGGGACAGCAAGTGAGTAGATATGATTAAAATATGTAGTGTGAAATTCTCAAAGAAGTAATTTAAGTGAAAGAAAAAAACCCATGAATATTAGTGAGAAAACTTTCAAAGTAGACTTAAATAAATATGCTTAATCCATGGACTTACAGACATAGCAGTGTATTAAAATTGTCAGTTTCCCTGATTTTAATCTGTAGATTCTATGTAATCCTAACCAAAATATGCAGGGCAGGAGAGAGAGAGAGAGAGAGAGAGAGAGAGAGAGAGAGAGAGAGAGAGAATTCATACAGAAACACAAAGGGGGTCAAACAGAATAAAGCAACAGTCACTGAGAATGCCACAGAGTTGACATTATTAGGTACCAGGAACAGCTGTGGAGTGAATTTTAAAGACCACACCTGCAGGGTTCCTGGAATACAGTGGGGCAGGAAGTACTGTCTAGACTGTAATTGCATCCCTGGAGTCTGTGGAGCCCCTGGAGCCACTTTGGAACTCTGAGGGTTGAAACTACCAGGCTCAGACTTAGACACTAAATTGATGTTGATTTTGGACAATTTCAGTTCTCCTTCACTTGATAGTGGCTATCTACCCACCACCCCCTGAAGTCAGTCCCGGGCATCAGTGTATGAGCACAGAGAAGCTCAAGCAGCTCAAGTGAGCCAGGTGGGCCCTGAACTCCAGTGTCTGTGCTCCCACTGTGCTGCCTGGCCAGGCCTAGCTGTAAAGTTGTGGCACACAGGAGTGTGGCCCTTGGTGCATGTCCTCCTCCCACTGAGACATCTGCCCAGGGTGGACAGGGCAGGATAGGTCCTTTGTTTCCATTCCTCCTCATTTTCTCTTTTGAGGGTCAATCACATAAGGACTAGGGCATCCAGAAGCATCCATGTGCACAGGGGAACTTAGAACATGATGGTGTGCCCACCGGGCAAGGCTCCAGCTCAGAGAAGACCTGAGAAGACTGTCTCACGTCTCAGCTGCTCTCTGGACTATAGATCCTCTAGAACAATCTTCTAAAGAAAATCTTTGAAAACAGGGAGATTTATACCATCGAAGTTATCATGTTAAAAGGGAATTTTTCAGGTTGGCTTGCATGTGGTCCAGGTAGTCCACAGTGCCTGTCTCTCGCTGGAGAGGCCAAGAATCCAGCAGCGGCTCAGTCCACGAGACAATGGCTCTGCAGGTCTGGGGCGTCCCTGGAGAGCTGCTGGTCTTCTGTCTTTGGTAGAAGCCTGAAGAAGTTGGTTCTACTGTCAGCGAGGTATTCAGCAGTGACATAACACGGGAAATGAAGAGCAGAGGGAAGGCAAGCAGGCAAAACACAAAGCTTCCTCCTTCTGTGTCCTTTTACCTGGGCTTCCACGAGGAAGGTGCCACCCACATTTAGGGCAGATCCTCCTGCTTCAAATAATCTGATCTAGAAAACCCCACAGGAACACCCAGAAGCTTGCCTTTGGTTGATTTGCTTGAGAACCAAGATTAATCATCACAGGCCCCAAACACAAATAGGTTGAAAGTAGGGCTGTATGTAAATAGAACCTTTCAAAAGAGAACAAAAGGCTGGGCTGCCCTCAAAAACACCTTGTGGTGGCTACACATGCATGAAATCTTCACTGCAGCAGGATTTCCACACCTTGTAACAACAGACCATCAAACTGTATAAGTAGAAGGCTCAGCTCAGTCTCTATAGCAAGTTTCAATCTTGAAGAAAAGATACTACAGGATACTAGGGAGAAAAAAGACTCAGTACTTAACGCTGAACGGAATGTCTGTATTAACACCATGACCAACAAAGCTCAGGGAACATCGTGTCATAAGGAGGTGGAAAAAATGTATGAGCTGGAGGATTGGGATGGGTGCTATAAAGCCTGTCTTCAGGACATGGCATGGCCAGCACACTCATCAACTTCCGACAGCTGTGTTGACCTATACAAGATGGACCCCACCAAAATCCCATCATAGATGGGGTAGATGGTCTCCAGGCCCCACAGCATACTGAGAAACCCTGGACAGTGGACAGCTCCTGAGGGATGGAGGATATAGCTGTTGTCAGATTTCAATGGACAGCCCCATCCAGGCTCACATGGGTGGCACTAACTGTATTTAGTGGGTTATCAAAGAAGAAGAAGAAGAAGAAGGAGAAGGACAAGGAGAAGGAGGAGGAGGAGGAGGAGGAGGAGGAGGAGGAGGAGGAGAATGCTGGTCATGGCGGCACATGCCTTTAATCCCAGCCCTTGGGAAGCAGAGGCAGGAGGCAGATCTCTGTGAGATCGGGGCCATCCTGGTCCATATAGTGACTCCCAGACCAGCTGGGGCTAGGAAAGCACTGTGAAAACAACAACAACAAAAAGACATGCAGATGGGAGGCAAACGTGTTGGAGAATACGGGGAAAGGTGGAGGAGGAAGAAGGAGTTGATACCATCATACTGCATTTTGAAGGTGTATGAAATTCTCAAAGTAAAGTTTTAAGGGAACCAACCTTGTCTGAAGGACAAAGTTTGTGGCTTTCTACTGACAAAAGGCACCTCCAATGTCAAACGCCCTGGACAGAAAGAGGACGTCAGCGGCTGGGGCCAGGAGGACGCGGGAACAGGAAGTCAGCTTTGGCAGGTGCAGTTTTTGTTCTGGGAGGCCAGAAGCTCCATGGATGATGGCGCTGACGGTCGCTAAGTAGTGCGTAGGTACTTAGTGCCGCTGAATTTCTGTTAAAGGGGTTTACAATACTTATGTTTATTTTTGTTTTGTCACATAGAAAAGTACTTTGTAAAAATCAGAGAGGGCAGAGGAAAGGTAAACAGGTGGAGCTGTCCCGCTAGTGGCTTTGCTGTGCAACATTGTGCGTTTGAACCCCAGGCTGGGTGCCAGAGTGAGCCCTGATGCTGACTGTGGGTTTGAATTAACAATCCTATATCCAAAGGTAAACAGCATAATTACCCAAATGGGCAGCTCTAAACACAGATACATATAAGCACCTCTTTTTTGGGGGGTCTTTTCGAGACAGGGTCTCCCTGTAGCCCCAGCTGTCCTGGAACTCACTCTGTAGACCAGGCTGGCCTTGAACTCACAAAGATCCGCCTGCCTCTGCCTCCCAAGTGCTAGGATTAAAGGTGTACACCACCACGCCCGGCTATATAAGCACCTCTTAATGACCTCAGTGCATGTATGTACATATGTATGTGTATGTGCATGTCTGCTTATAATGTATACATGTATATGTAACAACAATAATCAAAGAAGAGGACAAGAAATTGAGAGGAAGTGGGGGGATGTGAGAGGACTTGGTTGGAGTCTGGGAGAAAGACAATATGCATAGACAATACTCATGAGTGAATTCTCAAAAAGGTGGTTAATAAAAAGACTGCAATGGAGATACAAATAGAGGCAGAGTCTAGACATTGGCCACACACCAGGCTGTGGACTTGACAATGGGCTCTGTGGTGCCCTAAGATATGGCTGTCCTTTTGTGCACTGTGGTCCCAAGAAGGCATGGATTATGTGGAGAAAGCCCAGCCTAACCAGCCCATCTAACTCCAGGGGACCTGTATGAGAGGTGATGCATCTGAAAGGGACCCCAGAAAGGTGAAGATTTCTTAAGCAGGACAGAGAAAAAATTAAAGATAAATCAATTTTACTTCATTAAAATTAAGGGTCACTATGCTCAGTTTGCAGTGTGCTTGCAGTAGGAACACTTAATACATTAAATTAGCTCAATTTTCTTTTTTCTTTTCATTGGGGCCAGTGGTACTGGGCAGTGAACCCAGGGCCTTCCACATGTTAGGCGAGTCTCCATCGCTGAACCTCACCTCCCGTCCTTTGTGAATTTTATTTTCAGACAAGGTTTCTATCTGTGTTGCACGAGTTGGCCCTGAACTCATTCTATAGCCCTGACAAGCCTTGAACTTTTGATCTTCTTGCTTCAGCCTCCTGAATAGCTAGATTAAAGACTAGGCCTGGCTGACTATTTTCTCATTAGAGAACATACAGGTGAATAAGAACTAGGCAAGAGCTTGAATGGTGCTTCATAAAGTAAATACTAAAGGAAAAATACAAAAAGGCATCCAACTTGACTTACTCATTCACTCATTTATTTTGTTCATTTGTTTGTTTGCTTTTGAGACAGAATCTTATTCTCTGTAGCCCAGGCTGGCCTCCAACTCAAGGTGAGCCTCCTGCCTTGGCTTTGCTAGGATTATAGTTTTGTACCACCATGACCCAAGTCCAATCTCTAAAATCATGTTAAAAAAAAAATCTGGGCATGGTGGCACAGGGTTACAACCCCAGCACTGAGGAGGCAGAAGCAAGAGGACTCTGGGCTCACTAGTCGGTCAGCCTTACAGACTTGGCAATATCCCAGTTCCAGTGACAGACTCTGTCTCAAAAACCAAGGTGGCCTTAAACATCCAAAAGGAAAGTAACCAGAAATAAGTAAATAGTAAGTCCTGAGAAATTGTACTTCAGGTATAAATCTTGAGATCTTAGTAAAAAGACAAAAAGAAAAAAAAAAAAGAGAGCACAGTTATTTTGCCTATCTTCAATTCTCACTGGCCAGTGCATCTACTCTGTGACTGCCACTGCTTTTGCCATCCTTCAAAGACATGAGACACAGCTTTTTAACCCTCCAGTATGGACTGAAGACTCATGTCTCTCCAAGAATCCTCCAACTTTCAATGCCAGATGGGGACTGCTGAGACATCCAGTTTATGGACTGAGCAGCTACTGGGGTTTCAGCCTCTTCAGAGTATAGACTGCCATTGTTGGACTACCCAGGCTGTATCATGGAGGCCAGTACAGGAAGATCAAGAAAGGTTGCGGTGCTTACTGGACCTCATTTGGGTGACCATAGGAAAGAAAGTCCCCAGTGTGGAGCACAAGGGCAGGATTGATTGTTGTTTGGGCTTGCCAAGGAGTTGCCTTCAAATACTTCCTTAAGGAAAACATGACATCTTTTATAAATATATAATATATGTATGTATATATTTATGTATGTATATATTTATGTATGTGTATATATATATAT
>VZQC01010202.1:367735-397735 GCA_009823505.1 Rhizomys pruinosus
CAGGAGTAACCTTTCGATCCTACTAATGAAGCACAAGCAATTAGATATATAGGTATTTAAGCAGCACTAATAGTTATGGTAGGTTACTTTGGCATAGACACATATGTTTGGATGATATGTTAATTCATGAATTACATTTTTACCCCCTGATAAATATAACAGGGTCTTACTGTGGCTTATGACATCTCCTAACCTGTAGAGGATGTAGGCTTGTGGCATCAGCCATGGGTTATTCCTCCAAGGAGAGAGCCAACAGCCAATTAGATTTGGGATATACAGGCACATGGCTGCCTCTGCTGCACAGTATTTCCAGGCAGGTGAAGTGTAGCTGGTGCTGATGGTGGAGTCTTGCTTGACTCAGGGAGACCCGTATTTGCTTTATTGGTTTAGTGGCCTTTGGGAACACTCTCTGGCATTCCAGAGGCCATCTGTACCCTTGCATGTGCGGTCTCAATACATCCCTCCCATGTTAACGTCAGGTCTTCGGCAGCAGGGTCTTATCGCCTCTCCTCCTGCAGGTATCCCAACTTAGGGGCAAGGAGCCCTTACCTTTTGTGGGGCCTTGGATCCCCTGGCCAACATCCCCCTGGTAGAACAATCCATTGCTGATGTCAGAGCTCCTGCATTAATATACTTTGCCTAAGTGCATAGCCCAAGGACTTTAGTATTATATTTGGTTCTGAACAGAGTATAATCCTTTTCACAGTTCTTATGTCTATTAGTCAATTAAAGAAGGCATTTTTACCGGTTTTATAAGAGATTACCTCTATAATAGTTGTCTCCAATTTACAGTTGGAAAATGACATCATCATCGTCATATTTCTCCTTGTTCTATGGGGGGGGAGGCAAGAAAGTCATATCAAAACCTTTGTTGCACCTAGAAGGTATAAGTTTCATTAGGACTCATTATAGATAGTTGTTACATGTAGGATCCACAGAAGGGTTCGATGTTTATGGCAATCTGAGGCTTTTCTTCCTTTCAGTGTTCAGACGGGTCAACCTTTCAGTTGCCACTTTTTGGTACATCCTACTCAATGCAAAGCTGTATCTTTTCTTTCTCAGCCGTTAAGTTGGTGACATTTTGTCCTGTTGGAACAAACAAATCTCTTCCCATTGTTAGTTTTAAGATTTGAATTGCAAGGTTCTTGACTAGAAGGTTTCATGTCTGTCTGTACCGCCCCCCCCCTAAAAGAAGGTTATCTTAAGGGGAGCCAGTGCACACGTTGCTCTAGAGGAGGATATTGAAACAGAATTGGAGACAAGTTATATTTGTTAGCTTAATTTATTAGATTCGCAAGCACTGTTTAATGCTCAGAAGGTCTGTTTACCAGCCAGACAACTGAAACACAAGAAAGGAAGCTCAAATATATTACATTTATTAGTACCATTTAAATGCTTAAGAGAATTTAATCAGCTATGCTAATAAATATGATCAAACATTAATCAAAGTTGAATCTATGGGGATAAAGAAGTGATTGTTTTCCATGTGTGATTTTTAACAAGTCAAATAGCAATTTTGAAACCAGAGTTTCTGAGTGACTCTTGAATCATGTTTTCCAAGAATGGAAAGCATCTTTCAGGCCTTGGAAGAGTCAGGAAATACATGCAAAATAGGCAGCCAGCATAGTCCCTGGGTAGAGGAAAGCGGGCCACAGGACATCCCAACCCTGGTCTTTCTGCTCAGTCTTTACCCTGTCACACAGAGCCCATAGGATCCACATGCATGGGACTCTTTCCTCTGTGGGTGGTATCTCCAAGCCTCCCAGCTCCCTGTTTAAACTCCATGGTACAGAGTGACCCCAGTGGACACTATGAACCCTGGTAGGGAAGTTTTGTAATGGAGTTCCTGGAGCACAGCTCTGCCTCAGGCTCACCCTGACCCACCAGCAGGTGGGTGCTCAGGGTGCCCAGGAGCGCAGCAGGCCATTCCAGAGCTTTCCCACAACAGCCATGTGGTAGAACTGGTCCACGTGACAGACACAAAGGGGCCCTGTCTACACAGCACAAAATTACCTTCTGTGAAAAGGAATGGGGTCTGAGCAGCTAACATCAGCATGATGGTGAGTGAGAGATGACAGATGCAGAAGGGTACGTGTCAGGGCACCCAGGGTAACCCTGTCGTCAACCATCCCCGGACCACGAGGATCCGCAGAGATAGAGGCTGAGCAGAGAGGTAGAGATGGGATGGAGTGACTGATAAAGAGCTTGTTTTCTTGTTGTAGGGAGATGAAAATTTTCTTAAATCCAGAACCACTGAAGTAGTTAATTTCTCATACTGTGTTATGGGTACCATCAAAATAATCAAATGAGAAGCTATGAAGCCCAGCTGCCCCCAACACACACACTGCCCTGATTCTTTTTTTTTTTTTTTAAGGGATTCTACAATATAATGACACAGTTGTTTGCAGATAACATTGATGTTACTCAGTATGTCGTACAATTAGGTAATTGGTGCATTTTGATTCTTACACCACACCCAGTCACAGGTTCCTTGAAGCCTTGGACCTTCCCCCAGACAGTACAAAGTTTCTGCCTGGAGGGAGCCCAGGGGCAACCTTTCCCCTGCCCCCACCCCATGACAGCTAGTCTTGGTTGTTAGCTTGACACACCTGGGAAGAGGGACCCTCAGCTGGCCTCAATTTTCTTAATTGCTAAACAACATAGACAGGCTCACAATACTGAGAAATACCATACTTGGCAAGTGGGTCTGGGCTGTATAAGAAAGATGGTTGAGCCGGGCGTGGTGGCACACGCCTTTAATCCTAGCACTTGGGAGGCAGAGGCAGGTGGATCTTTGTGAGTTTAAGACCAGCTTGGTCTACACAGTGAGTTCCAGGACATTTAGGGCTACAAGGAGACCCTGTCTCAAAAAGGCAAAAAAGATGGTTGAGCAGCCAGGAGAAGCAAGCCAGCAAGCAGCGTTCCTCACGGCCTCTGCTTCAGCGCCTGCCTCCAGGTCCTGCCAGACTTCCCTCCAAGATGGACTGTGCTCCGGAAGTGATGAAAGAAGCCCTTTCTTCCCAGGCTGTTTTGGGTGGTGATGTTTATCAGAGCAACAGAAAGTGAACCAGGAGAGAACTGAGTAGCAGAGCTGCACTGTGCCTTTCTCCCGACCTTCTCGAGAGGGACCTGGGGCCTTTTACTATATATAGTCCTTGTACTCTGGGTAAAGGGAAAACTTTCCCAGGCCTTTTGGATACTGGCTCTATGTTGATTCCTGGAGACCCCCCAAAGCACTGTGGCCCTCCAGTTAAAGAAGAGGCTGACAGAGGCCAGAGAGATGGCTCAGCGGTTGACAGCACTGGCTGCTCTTGCAGAGAACCTGAGTTCGATTCCCAGCACCCTCATGGTGGCTCATAACCATCTGTAACTCAGGTTCCAGAGAAATCCAGTGCCCTCTTATGACCTCCATGGGCCTTGCACAACACAGGTACATTTACACACATGCAGGCAATACACTCATACACATAAAATAAAGATAATAAATAAAAAAGAAGGTGCTTATGGAGGTCAGATGATCCATGGAATCTGACTCACAGTGGGGCCCAGTGGTCCTTGAACTCATCCCGTGGTTATTCCCCAGCCCCAAGTTGTAAAACTGGGACAGATGCGCTTGGTAGTTGGCAGAACCCCACATCGGTTCATTGACCTGTGCAGGGAGGCCTATGATGATTGGACAGATGGAAGCCAGGAGTTGTCTCTACCAGGGAAAAGGGTGGACCCTAAGCCAACTAGAACAAAGGGCTTTTGTCAGCAGAGGTGGCCTGCGGGGGCTGGAAAAGGACTAGAAACAGAATCTCCCCAGAGCCTGTGGAGGACGAGGACACAGCAACTAACCACACATTCGCCATTCTACCCTGCTTTAAGCCACAATGCTAGAGCAACAATGGAGTTCAGACCCCACCTTCAGCAAAGCTGTTTGAGCCGCCCTACCAACCCGGAAGAGCTCTTGGGGGCTCTTCAATGGCCCCCCACAGGAGCCTCAAGGCACCCGCTGGCTGTCACGCACCACTGCAGGCAACTTTGTAGGATTCCAATTAAAGGTCTTTTAATTACTCCAGGTCCCAGAGCCCCAGCTTGGTCCCCTGGCTTCTGATAAGGCTGGTTCGGGGAGAGCAAATGGAACTCCTCCCCAGACAGCTCTCCGAGGCCCACCTGAGTCCACTTCCTGGCCCTCTGAAACACACTTTAATTATGCCTGGCTAGTCACAACACTTTACATCTAAGGAGGAAATTGTATAATCCCTTTAGTGACTATTAAAAGAGAGGATTTGCCTGCAGGTCATCGAAGACCATCTGGGAACATGCTGGCTGTCTCTCCTCCTCTTTTTAATCCCCTTATCTGGGCTCCTTGGGGCCCCTGTCTTTATTACTTTGAAAACCTTATCAGCAAGGAAGAGAAACAATCAGGAAGCCCGCACAACGGTTATCACACTAGAGTTAAAATCCGTAGAAGCCGCAAAGTTCTCAGTACCTCAAAGGCCTGGACACAGTCAAGTGGAGGACTAGGGAAAAGGGTGGTGACCACGCAGCCCCCAGGGGTCCTGCACTGGGAGCTAAGGCTCCCCTCCTAAGACTGATGGTTGTGTCTGTCAGGAATAGTTGTGGCTGACACCAGGAGAATCACGTGGTACCAACTATGCCCTTCACACGAGGGTCCTGAGGCCCAGAGAGCTGAACAGGGGCCCAGCTCCCCAGGCCAACCCTCAACTTGAGTTTGCTTGGGAGCAGCCTGTGATTGAGGAGGTCAGAACACTTCATAGCTATGGATGGATCTGGAAGGAACCCCAAAGGCCCACACCAAAGGCCGAAGCCCCTGTGAAGCAACATTCACAGGTGGAGGTTGGGGGGAATTGGATCACAGAGGCTCAACACATGCACTCCCTCAGCCTGCTGCCCAGGAGCCCCCCACCCACTAGATGCCCATAATTAACAGCACCCAAATTCCAGTGCAAAGTCTCAAAGCGCTTTGTGAGAAGCACCAGATCCATGTGACACTCACAGCATGATGTCACAATGTTAATGCTTTATTATTAGTCACTAATCAAGGACAAAATGCCTGGCCAGAGCAACTTAAAAAGGAAGGGTTTATTTTTACTCATGGTTTAAGGACGCAGTCCATCAAGATGGGGAAATCACGGTGGCAGGGGACAGGCAGTCACATCCTCAGTTAGGAGTAGATGGGGATGAAGGCTCCTGCTCAGCTATCTTCCTTATTTTGTTCAGTCTAGGACTCCAGCCCAGGGAATGTCCCCCTCCTTTAGGGTGGGTCTTCCCACTTCAGTTAACCTAACTAAATAATCCACTCACGGTTGTGCCTAGAGACAAGTTGTCGAGGTGACTCCAGACTCTGTCAAATCAACACTAACCATCAGAATTACTAGGTCTCTGTGTATGTCCATGTGTGTGCGTGTGTGCGTGTGTGCGTGTGTGCATGTGTGCATGTGCCTGTGTGTGTGTGTGTGTGTGTGTGTGCACGCGCGCGCGCGTGCATGGGGAGAAACAGTATCTATACAGTTCAGTCCTATCTGGTTTCAGGATCCACTCAGGATCTTAGGATACCCTCCCTCAGATCAACAGGGACAATGATGCCAACTTCTTACTGAAGCTAATTGAATTTCGCTGGTGAGGACATGCACTTAAGGAAGACCCCATCTCCCAGGGCACCCAGACTTGGCATATCCTGCATTTTCTTTCCATCCAGCTCACCCTGGTACATCTTTCCAAATGAGGAACAGCCTTTACTGCAGCCCCAAGGGCAAGTGTATGTTGCAGGACAGCCTGCACACATCTGGCCACTCTGGAAATGGACTGACTGCACTCCAGCAAGCTTGCCTTCTTCTGAGGTTAAGGTCAAGGCCATGGAGCTCCTTGTACAGAGCTGGAAGCTAGCCCACTGTGACTAAGGCTTCCTGCCCGGCAGGCATGGATGACTAGCATGGAGGCAGTTTAGTAAGAAACCAACCCATCCCTGTCAGGGTTTGTGTCAAGACCCACTCCTCAAGATGCTCCCGTGTGCACCCATGGTGGGCCATCTCATGACTGCCAGCCTTCTAGAATGGACTTCTTGTGGGGCATTAACAGTGCCCTTGTGGTTGGCAGCAAGGCACATCCTGGCCAGGCTTCCCTGCTCCACCCAGCATAGCAAACACTACTGGCATCTGGGACCCATTCCCTCTGAGGGAGGGCATCCTAAGATCCTGAGTGGATCCTGAAACCAGATAGGACACCCATTCCCAAGCCACACACATCCCTCTGTCTGGGAAGATGGCTGCTCAGCTTCACTCAGTTCAGGAGGCAGAAGGGAGTGTGATGGGGTAGCCGAGAGCCAGTGGCACAGTACACATGGGCGGGGGACTGGCTTTATACCGGGCAACTTGCACATGGTGGGGGGCTGGCTTTATACCTGGGCACTGTGGCTGAGAAGGCACACCTGGGCACATCTCTGTGTTATACCACAGCCCACAGGAAGTCTAACACAACAGCTGGGGGTGTCCCTGTTTCAGGGGGAAGGTAAGGCTACCCATCCAAGTCACTCGAGGGCGGCAGGCTGAATTAGAATGAAGCACAGACTCACCTCCATCCAGGTCTAGGTGTCATCCAGCTGGATGGAGAACAGAAGAAAGGTCCAAGCACTCACCACCTGAAGAGGCAGCAGTAGGTAAGGTGTGGTGGGTCCCAGGCTTTGGTGGGTATGGAGCACTGTGCCCCTCCCAGCAGCCTGCATTTGTGGTCCAGGGATGGTCATAGCCTGAGCCACAAGCATCTGGATGTGCCAGCCATTGATGGCCCACCCTATTGGCTAGAGTCCAGGGACACAGTGAGGGGGAGGGGTGGATGAAGCACCTCCGCCTCCACAGGAGCTGGCTACAGCTTGTCTCCATGACAGGGAAGGAATCATCAGGGTGGCCACTGTCCTCAGAGAGATGCAGGATCATCTACTCTCTGCCACTTCCCAGCTGTGTGACCTGTTTCAGGTTGTATTTCCTCCAGATCTTCATCTTAGATACTTGGACTTGAAGGAACAGCAACTAGGCATGCCTAGACAGTTCTATCAAAGATGGTGTCAATGTGCTAATGACTGAAGGGCACCAGGACAAAGAAGTGTCCCACGGGAGACCCTGCGCCTGCCAGGTACAATCTGGGTTGGCCCAGCAGCACTCAGCTCCTTTTGGTATCTCATGGTCAAATCTTGCCCTATCCCTTGCCATAAAGCAGTGGTGATTATTCTGGAGTGTTGCCATGGTGATGTATCCCAGATGAACTAACTAGGAAATGCCCTCAAGCCCACAGTGCCCACTGCTGGTGAGCTGTGAACATTGCAGGCCCTCCTGAGTATCAGGTAACTGTGTCCCCTCCTTGGTTCTCAGCCACCACAGCAGGTTAGGCTGCCCCGAAGTCATTGTCTCAAGTGGGGCCTCCTTCCCTTGAAGGTCTCAGTCTCCCATTGCAGGAAAGTCAGGTGGCTGGTCTCATCCACAGTCAAGAGCAGAGAGAGGATGAAGACATGCATGCTTACAGCTGGGCAGTAGGTCTCTACTCTTAGGGGATGGAGCCACCCATGGTGGACTCTGTCTTCCTACTTCAGGTAAGGAAATCAAGACAACTCTCCACAGACATGCCCACAGGCCAACCTGATGTGTAGACAGTCCCTCACTGAGACTCTTCCTGGGTGACTCCGGGCTGTGTCAAGTTGACAATTAAAACTACCCATCATAGCTATCTTTCCCCAGGAAACACAGGGACCACAAGCAGCCAGCAGCAATGTGACCTCAACATTTGCATCTCCCAAATTCACTATGGAAATCTCAACCCCCAAGGAGCTCTGGGAGCAGACAAGGCCATGAGGGCACATTCCTCCTCAGTAAGATCAGTGTCCTGGTAAATGAGCCCCAAGGGCGTTTTCCTCACCCCTTCCACCAGGTGAGACACAGCAAGCAGATACCATGGAAGAGCAGGGGTTGGTAGAGCGCTTGCCTGGCCTGCAAGAAGCTCTGGGTTCTGTTCCCAGAACTCCATAAAAGCAGATGGGGCAGTTCCTACACACTTGTGATTGCAGCACTTGGAACATGAAAGCAGGAGGCCCAGGCGTGTCACAGTCATTCTTGACTACACAGTGAATTGAAGGGCAGCCTGGGTTACCTGAGACCCCGTCTCAAACTAAATTAAAATAAACAAATAATAAAATGCCAGGTCAAGGCCTTTACTCGGTACCAAATCTGCACTGTGATGTGGCAGATGCTGCCTTCCAGCCATAGAGGGACACCCTGAAGCCATGGCCAGATTCGGGAGGCCAAGAAGGAAACACGAAGGCAGAGCTGATGACGGTTGGCCTACCTTGAAGGACAAAGAACCAGTGGCTGACCTGGTGCCTGATCCCAAATACCTGGTTGGCTGGAGGCAGGAAAAGCCTCCATCCCATGGCAGAGACCCCCAGCCCTGTACGAGAAGCCAGACTAGGACAGAGTGGTGGGAGACAACAGGCCCCAGGTGCTCCTTTTGGTATGTCTTCAAGGCAAGGCTCTGTGCTGTCAGTTCAGCTGCCCCTCCAAGCACACATCAACCCATTCTGCACCTACAGATTGATGCCTTGCCTCTCCAGTGATCTGTGCTATAACTTTGCTTCCTGCTCAGGAACTGCTGAAGGCCTGGGATGCTCGCCTTGCCTGGATTCATATTCAGACACTGATGTCCCTAGCAATGCATTTAGGGAACTGCGGCCAGGCCTAGCCCGGAGGATTAACTCAGCCTGGAGGACAAAACCAGGACTTATGGGCTTGATGATCCTCCGTCCTTAGAAGAGGGAGCTAGAATTGAAACAGGGAGAGGGGACATCTCCACTGCTACAGCCACCATGCTGGAGGCAAGGCAAGGTCTTCCACTGCTACAGCCACCATGCTGGAGGCAAGGCAAGGTCTTCCACTGCTACGGCCACCATGCTGGAGGCAAGGCAAGGTCTTCCACTGCTACGGCCACCACGCTGGAGGCAAGGCAAGGTCTTCCACTGCTACGGCCACCATGCTGGAGGCAAGGCAAGGCCTTCCACTGCTACGGCCACCATGCTGGAGGCAAGGCAAGGCCTTCCACTGCTACGGCCACCATGCTGGAGGCAAGACAAGGTCTTCCACTGCTACAGCCACCATGCTGGAGGCAAAGCAAGGCCTTCAGCAGGAGAGCCTGATCCAGAGTCTTCCTATGTTTGGAGAAAAAAATACTACCGACATAGAGTGGGGGAGATGTGGTAGCGGGCCAGGTGCTTGCCCAGCATGAGTGAACCCTGGGTTCCACCCCAGCCTCACCAGAACCAGTCTTTGTCACTGTTCTTACTTCTATGATTCCATTTTCCAGCTTTATTCCAAGTTGATTTAATCTTAACTTGCTGACAAATTGGTGTTATAGGAAGAATTCCCATCTGGGGACAAGGATTAAATGTATATGCACCTGGGTTGAGGGCTGTGGAGACAGCTCAGTCAGCAGCACTTGCTGTACGCACATGAAGACCTGAGCTGGGAATCTCAGCACCCATGTAAAAGGCTGGAATCACACCCCAGGCCAGTAGCCCTAAGAGGGGTGGGGGGTAGAGATGGGTGGAGCCTAGAGTCTTTGTGACAGCCATTGTAGCTGAATCTGAATTGCTGGGGGTCAGGATCGATGGGAGAATGTGTCAAAAAATAAAGTGGAGAGCCACTGAGGAAGATGCCCAGTTTTGACCTTGGGCCACCACATGTGTATGCATACACATGAAAACACACACATACACACACACACACACACACACACACACACACACACGTGCTACCTAAAACCTGGAAATAAGGCAGAGTGACCTTCAAGTCATAGTGGGCTGTACATGCATAGGTTAGGTTTTTTTATTTTAATACTTTATTATTTTTATTTTATGTGTATGAGTGTATTGACTGCATGTATGTAAGTGCCCCCGTGTTGCACAATCCCTGTGGAGGTCAGAAGAGGGCATCAGGTTACCCTGGAACTAGAGTTATGGATGGTTGTTAGCTGCCGTGTGGGTGCTGGGAATTGAACCCAGGTCCCCTGCAAGAGCAGCCAGTGCTCTTAAACATTGGGCCATCTCTCCAGCCCAGATGAATGAGTTCTTTAAGGTTTACCTCTCCATATTTGCTGTCTGCCATTGATTGAGACCAAGACTCTAAAATGACTTGTTAGCTGTAGATTTTTTTCCCAGCAGAGATGAAATGACTTGTCTGGTGGGTTCGATAACCCACCGGGTCGTGGCCACACTGCCTGGAGGACGGCTCCAATCCTGCCGTTCTTTCAAAGTTCTCCTTTCAGTGTGTTGTTCCTGGCTCTGCTCTGAAGCGTCTGATCCCCAAACTCCTCTCTGAATTGGCTGTCAGCTCCCTGCCCACAGAGGCAAGTTAATCCTTGACAAGGGCTCTCTGTGTGTGGAGTGGATTCTTAACTTCTAAGAATCAGGCTGTGATTGCTCTCAACTGTTGCCGCCTCATTCCCACACCTGCCCCAGCCTGGCGCAAAGTCCTGTTCCTCCTCCTTAATAAATACCACTAAGGTTCTCTCACCCCAGCCTGCAGGCTCCAGCTCTCCATTCATCTGGCTTCAACTGCCCCCACCTGAAGCCACAAGCCATGCACACACCTTTACCCTGTACAGAAAGGCTAATCTGTGACCTTTACCTACCCTCCCAGAGTCTTTGCAACCTCAGTGGTAGAAAGAGTATGGTTTCCTACTTTCGATTTTGGTGCAGGGACAGCATGTGTTGAAGGGACAGAAGGAGGCCAGTGGGATTTTCCATCTTGATAAACAACTACACCTTGCAAAATAGCAGCCCCTCCCAGGTTAGTGAATAATAGGTTAACAAATAACAGGCAGGCAAAATAAGAGAAAGCCAAGTTGGTTGCAGTTCCAGTAAGGAGACACCCTGAGGGCCAGTTCCAGTAAGGAGCCACCCTGAGGGTCTGACCCCCAGGACACCTGCATAACAACATACAATTTCCCCATTTTCAAAAGTAACCAATCTGTGTAAAGGTCACTTTGAGTTACCAATAAAGAAATAACTCGTTACTGTTGCTGTAATCTGTTCTGCTCAAAATGTATAAAAGCTGCGTACTGGGTTTGTTCGGGGTTCTGCCTTTCCCCACTCTACAGGTGAACCCTGGCATGCCAGCAAATTAAACCTCTTGCTTTCACATTGAGATTTGTCTCTGCATCTCTCACTCAGGGGTCTCCCAAGGGTAAGGCTCGTTTTGGGTCTTACATCTGGGGGCTCGTCCGGGATCCAGACCCCCTGTGTGGGGACGCCTAGACAGACTTCAGAGGACTAAGACTGGGCCCCATCGGGTACCTCAGTTCTGTCTGTCTTGTTTGGCCTGTCTTGTCTGACGTTTGTTTCTGTTCTGACTTTTGGTTTCGCTCGCGAACGGTCAGGGAGGATGTTGCCTCCATCTGCAAGGAATCTGGAGGACGCTCCAGTTCTGGACAGGGGGGTCGAGATGACTCTCCTGTCATCTGGGCTTGAACTGGGAATTTCTTGGCCAAGCCACTTGGGGACTGAGTCCGGGAGGGTCCGGGAGGAACCAATCAGTGTCTGGTACCAGAGTGAATAGGCACCTACCTAGTGAATCTTTGTCTTGTATCTTCCGTTCGTGGCAGGGACAATTGATATCTGTGTTGTTTGTTAGTTTCTGTGGACTTGGACTGATGATCTTTTTGGACATGGGACAAGCTACTTCTTCTAATCCCCTACTCCCCTCTCTCCTGTGCAGGCACGCATGCACACAAAGGGCCCATGCTGTGAGCTCCAAGCAGCCAGAGCTTACACTGCTCCACTCCCCTAGAAATACAAGATGCATCATAGTAAGATGCCGGGCAGCTGGCCCTCCTTAACAGGACTGTAAGTTAAGGTGGAACAGGCATTTAGTGAAATCAACCCAGCATTTGGGGGCTTGGAGTACAAAAGTGTTTAAGGGAGCTAACTAAAAAATGTCTTAAACTCTAAATGACTGTGTGTAAATGTGACAATGAAAAATTAATGGTTCCACAGCCCTGCACATCCAAGGTGTGCAGCAGACCAGAAAACTGAGAGCTTCCTGTGCCTTGACATCAAGTTATTCTATGAGATTTAAAAAAAAAGGGGGGGGAATTTCTCATTATATTGTCATATGTCTGTGCAAGCTGTCTGTGTGTTAACTGTTCTCCCATGCATCTGAGATTCATGTCTTGTCTGTTCTTTTATGTTGGTTTCTGTTAAAAGTGGCCACTTCAAAGTTCTTTCATTCTGTGTTATGCACATAAATTAAGTTTACTTTTGGCATGCCTCTTAAACTTTTTCAAAGGCCTAATTTGAACCTGAGTTTCTAGGTTCCTACAGAGAAAAATTCTAAACTGGTTATCTAAAGGTTTTTATTTGTTATCTGTTAAGACTGGATTTGATCTCCAAATTAAACTGTTTTAAAGTTGCAGGTATTCTAACTTCAGTTTCCTTTCAACTTGTTTTTCCAGACCTCTGAAGACCTGACTTTTAACCCTTATGGTTAAAACAAATGTCTGTTTTCTTTTCTTCTCCCCTGGATACCTGTGAACTACAGTTTCTTCTCTCCAATGAAACAGTCTAAAAAGTTTTTTGGTATTGTTCATTGCTTAATTGTCTTGGTTTTTGGACTGCCTTGGTAGGACTGAATGTTTCCTGACACCTTATTCTTTAGCTTCTTCCTTGGTGAAACTGTCTTTAATTATTGTATTGTGACTTTATTTATGGCTAGCCTTCAGTACAAACTAGATATATAATTCTGTTTTTCACCACTTGTTAAATATTTCAATAAGTTTAAGTTTTAAAACCTTATGTATGAGTATGGGTATAACATACTATTTGCTTTTAAGAATTCTATAATGTGGTTATAGCACATACAAGAAATTGTGTTTCATGGCTGGAACCTCTCAGTACTATGCAACATGTGGCCAGTCTATAAAAATTAATTTTATGACTACCAATCAGTTTGATATTCAACGGTAAAATAAAAGTTATTCAAAAGTTTTAAAAATTGTCTTAGACTTGAGTATTAAATAGGTCATTTGGATTTCAGAGGTTCAAACTGCCCTTTGAAGGTTTGTTTGTACTGCCCCCCCTTAAGACAGTTTAAAATTTAAGGTAAGGTTAGAAAAAAATTAATGCACAATTTCTTAGTGAATAAAGGTGTAGCTGCTAGATAAAATATCCAAATTCACATGCTGATATTTTGAAAAACATCTCACATGAAAAACCATGTTGTGTTAATGGGTAACTGTTGAGTTTTGAGAACACTGTACATTTTCATATGAACCAAAATTACTTACTTTGTAACATTCAGTTTGGCAAGTGCTTTTGATCTAATGGGATCAATAGCATGCAATAAAATTTGGGGGAAATTTTAGGTCCTTTAAAAGAATTAATAATCATTAGCTACATCTATGATAAAAGTGTTTATTCTGGCTTACTTGGAAAATGCTACAGTTGGAAAAAATTATAAACATAGTGTTAACACCCTATGGATGTAATGGATTAATAGAATGAACATTTGTTAAAAATCACTTGGTAAGGATTATAAACTCTATTTTTCACTTAAAGTGAAACATACTTTTTGTTTTCTTTAAATGTGTCGCAGATCTAGTCTTTACTTTCTTGTATGTTTATTGTGACTTGCTGTTGGTACATTAGCTTCTATAACTCATACTTGGCACATGTTACTTTTAATATTTTTAAGAAAAATTAGGTTTCACTTCTGGGGACCACATGAGAACAGTCTGAATAAAACGAGTTCTGGTGAGCTTGATTTAAGCATTTCCTGGAAAAGCTGTCAACCCATGAAGGGAAACAACCTGAACAGACTAAAGTCCAAAATGACAACTCCAAAGAAATTAGACTGTTTTCTTCTCACCCACTTGTGCCCCTTTCCCAAAGCCCAGGGAACAAACTGCGGAAGAGGAGGCATGGTAGATTGTAAGGGCTGCAGAGAGATAGGGGTGAATCATGAGACTACAGGAATATAGTCTGGACTCCTAACTGATCAACATGCCTGTGCATACAAGCTTCTCCAACTGGACTATGGGAACCTTGGGTTGTTCAAAATTTGCACATAGATACTTGCAAAATGCACCAATTACCTAATTGTATGACATACTGAGTAACATCAATGTTATCTGCAAACAACTGTGTCATTATATTGTAGAATCCCTTAAAAATAAACAACAAAAAAAGGTATTTCCTGCCTTCTGTATGTATATGTTAATGCCCTCCCCTCCTTTTTCTTCTCAAAGCTGTAATTTAAAATCTGGGGATAAGTAACGTGGCCATCATTTAAGATAGTCCTAGAAGGTATTGTTTTTAGCCTCTTTATTATCTTGAGTTTGTTTCCTGGACTATGTTAAAGAACAGATTGTGTGCTTTACTGTATAGGTTTAATGCCAACTTGACAGACCTGAGCTAAGAAACCTCAATAATTGCCTTCGTTGGACTGGCCTGAGCCCATTGTGGGCAATGCCATCTTTGGCCAGATATTTCTATAGTGTATACAATAGGTTAAACATGAGCCAGCAACACAAGCCAGTAAGCAGCATCCCTTCCTAGCCTTTGCTACAGTTACTACCTTCAGGCTCCTGTCATGAGCTTTCACTATTAGTCAGAATGTTTTGCAACAGCAATTAAGAATTTATAAAGAACATTTCAGTCAATGTTCAAGCTTTATTTATGTGTTATATAGGAAAGCATTCAATTGACCCTCTTGGAGGTTTAACAACCATACTTAAAGCTCCAATCTGATTTGGCAAGAGGGATTTAAAGGGACAATCTTTTGGCCCTTACCCTCTAAGGTCAACTTAAGTCCTAGGGTCCTGCATAGGCACCTTTGTACATGTCCTATGGCAGTGAGTCACCAGTCATCCTGAGCCAGGGAGGTCTTGGAGATTCACTTAGAGGACTTCTTCTGGCCAGTGTCCAGTCAAAGGAGAAAAGTCAGTATAGAGGAGAAGCTCCTCATGCTTCAAAGGGAAGCTCTGGTCAAGCAAGACCTGACTTTGTCCTCACGTAGATGGAACTGGTAAAAAGAGCCAGGTACAAGGCCTAAATGACCCTTAAGGACCAGAATCTCAACTGACCTTAACACCAAAACTAATTTAATTTATCTGAGCTAACTGTGTGGTTTTAAACACCCCAACAGGAAACTATGATCAAAGAAATACCATAGAGATAGGTAAAAAATCTACCGTGCCATGCTAGAAAATAACTCAGAAACAGGTCATGGTCAAGCTGGCTCACATTCTGGAGCCCTGAGTATTAAAAATACTTTTTTCAAATTCCTCAGAATAGAGTACAGGTCCTCTCTTCCTCTGGAAATTCTAGACAGGGATCCTCCAATCACCAATGCACCCACTAGGCCCCTTGTTGGTACCGTGAAGTCTGTGCACTGGTACACTCATATAAGACTTAACCAGCTTGTCTTTTCAGTTACAGAAAAACTATAGACTAACTTCTGGCCAGTACTGATCAGGACCAGAATACCAGGCAACTAGAACAGCCAAGATGGGAGACCGGATTCTAACCCTCCAGCCTGACACCTGTTCCCTCAAGACTTCATCCCTCCTCAGCTCTGAAGCAGATACAGAAGAGAGAGAACAGCGTCCCATTCCTTTGTAATCAAAAGACTGGAATATTAGGTCTGAGTTTCCCAGAATTCCAAGGGACATACGGGTGTCCATTTCCTCCAGAGGCTGTCAATCTTATGACCGTTTCCCCTTACCTGAGGTCCCACCCAGGCCCTATAAAGAAATGTACCTTAGTAGCCATCTTGTTTGATGACTGTCCCACCAGGTGCCCACAGATGCCATGCCTCAGTTAACTTTGTACTCAACTCTGTTGGGACCATTACTCATTCTCTTGCTGATTCTGACTTTTGGACCCTGTATCCTAAACTGCCTGATTACATTTGTCAAGGATCATATCGACATGGTCCAGATTATGCACTTAAGGCAAAAACACTCCGGCCGACCGCTCTTGCAGAGGAACCGGGTTCGATCCCCAGCGGCCGAGAACCATCCGAAACTCCAATTCCAGGAGAACTCCAGTTTCAGGGGAATCCGACACCCTCTTCTGACCTCCGCGGCGTTGCACGACAAGGGTGCACAGACCTGCATGCAGACAGTACATTCATACACATACAGAAATAAATAAAATAAAATAAAAAAACACACTCCCCCTTAAGGACTGACTCAAGGCAAGAATTAAATTTAACTGAGATATAATCCACTGCTCCAGGATTGGAGCAGTTTCAAGAAAAAGGGGGGAATGAAGGGACAGAAGGAGGCCAGTGGGATTTTCCATCTTGATAAACAACTCCACCTTGCAAAATAGCAGCCCCTCCCCAGGTTAGTGAATAATAGGTTAACAAATAACAGGCAGGCAAAATAACAGGAAGCCACAGTTGGTTGCAGTTCCAGTAAGGAGACACCCTGAGGGCCAGTTCCAGTAAGGAGACACCCTGAGGGTCTGACCCCCAGGACACCTGCATAGCAACATACTAAGTATTTCCCCATTTTCAAAAGTAACCAATCTGTGTAAAGGTCACTTTGAGTGACCAATAAAGAAATAACTTGTTGCTGTTGCTGTAATCTGTTCTGCTCAAAATGTATAAAAGCTGAGTACTGGGTTTGTTCGGGGTTCTGCCTTTCCCTGCTGTACAGGCAAACCCCAGCACACCACAAATTAAACCTCTTGCTTTTGCATCGAGATTTGTCTCTGGGTCTCTCACTTGGAGGTCTCCCAAGGGTAAGGCTCGTTTTGGGTCTTACAGTGTCTCCCAGGCTTTTCAATGAATGGATGGATGGATGGATGGATGGATGGATGGATGGATAAGGGATGGATAAGGCAAGGATGGGGAATTCATGGATGGAAGATTGATGGGGTGGGTGAGTGGATGGATGGACAGATGGGGGATGGATGGATGGATGGATGGAGGGATGGATGGAGGGATGGATAGATGAGTGGAATACTGGAAGATCAGAAGCACTAATTTGTTATTTATTTGTACAACTCTAAAATGCTACAACTTGGATTCCAAGTCTCAAGTGTGGTGGTTAACATTGATTGTTGATAGGATGTACAATCACCAGGAGGCACTTTCAGTCGTGTCTGTATTCTGGATTGGGTTAACTGAGGCAGGAAGACCCACCCCAAATGCAAGTGGCACCATTTCATGAGCTTGGATCTTGGACTGACTAAAAAGGAGAAAGGAACAGAACACCCGCATTCATTTCCCACAACTTCCCGATTGTACACAAATGTGATTGGCTGCCTCTGGCTCCCACCACCATGATGGATTCTATCCCCTTTCACTGTGAGACAAAATAAGCCCTTCCTTCTTTGAGTTGTCTCGTTAGGTATTTTGTGTCAGAAATGAGAAGGAACAGTGCACCAAGTGCCCTTGGTCAGACAGTGTCCCCACTCAGAGCCTTAGTTTCCCCACTTATCCAGAAGACTGGGTGATGTTGTGTCCTGATTGTCATGTGTATCCTACAAGTCTATTTCACAGACAAATCTTTGAACATCCAGACACTCCATGGCACCATCTTTAGAAGAGAAAAATATTAATGAGACGAATTCAAAAACAAAGCAGAAACCCTCTTGTCAGAATCAGAGTTCCATCTGTCAGGAAGCTGGGAAAGGAGGGTGCGGGGTGACATCACCCACGGGCTCATCTTTATTCATGGAGCTGGCTCTGAAACAAAGGAAGTCTTTGCAGAGCCTGACTTCTCACCTTTCAGTTTCTGAAAGAGTGGGGCGGGGGGGGTGGATTTGTCTAGCCTGAGCATCTGTCCCTGGCAGGGAAGGCCCTGCAAAGAACAGATAGGTGGACAGAGCTCAGGATGTCTGGCCACCAGCCACCACAGGAGCTTGAAGAGAGGGGAGTGAGGGACTGGCCTCTCCCTTCTGATTTTTACAGTATGGAGGAGGGGATTTTCCAAGATGCCGCCTGGGAACCTGGCTTTCTAATGGCGGGATGGGCACCTATTCCCACTTCAATGGCTTCTGATTCCAGTCACTAGGGCTCCTGCCGTTCTTTTCTATGGAATTTGCATTGCAATGATTAGAGACCGCAGGGGATTGGCAGCCAATTTCTTAAGCTGTGAGCTTATCAATGCAGGAGTCTGTCCAGAGTGAACTTATCTTGTCCCAGGAAACCACTCCCCCCACCTGTCTGATACCTACTTCAAAATGAAAAGAAGAACAGTTAATCAAAATCAGAAGGACACCAGACCTATCACTTAGCATCACTGTGGTGATCAAAAACATGTAAGAATATCTCATGGAACAGCTCTGGCTAAAGGAATTCCATCCCTGAGAAGCTTTGTTCTTCAAAGCTTGGGTATATCAAAGTCTCCCAGAAAGAGTTGCATGGGTAGGACATGGAGATTGGGGTTTGAAGGCCTGTTAATAAGTCTTTTCTTGGAAGGCTGAAAAAACTGCCCCCCCCAACCCCCAGTGACAAGGTCTCAAGGCAAAGAAAGGCTGCAAAACAGCTTAGTGACACAAGTCCTCAGCGGGTCAGGGCTGCGTGATGGGGCTCCAGACTCCAGTGAGTTTCAGACGAGGAAACTGAGGCAGAGCGGGGAAGAGAACTCAGGGCCAGAGGTGGCCCCCCAAGGGAAAATTTGCCAGGGTGTTAATTTGCTGACAAGACAATTCCACTGGCCCGAGGAGCTTTTCTGAATATCCTCTGAGTGTCTGGGAAATCAGTCTGCGTTCACTGGAGAGGAGCAGAGACGGGTGGCAGGCCAGCTACCCTGGGTCCCAAGGGTCATTGCTGGAAGCCGTGAACGGATTTTACAGTATCCGATTCAAGCAGCCTGTCCTCTCCAGGCCCACAGGCTAGAAGCCACCATTCCCACGTATTTGATGGCGGGCTCTTGCCTTCTGCCAAGCCTGTGAACTTTGGGAAGCAGGAGGAACAGGATAGCTTTCTCCCATGGAGACAGACTTGTGGGCGGCTAGGAAGAGTGCTTGTGAAGGCGGCCAAGTATCTAGGCAGGGACACGCTCCGCTCCGTGAATGTCCCCAAGAGCAGTTAGGAGGCTACAGGATCTGCTCCTGAGCTGTGCAACTACCCCGCCCACTGCTTCTACGCACACCTGTTTCCTCATTCTAAGCACTCTACCACCTGGAGCAGTTTCTATTTTCCTCACTGGACACTAAGACTCTTCATCCAAACAAACATCAGGCGGCAGCCATGTTTCTATAACTGGCCCTCTACAGGTAGCAGATCATTCATCAAAGACAGCATGGTCACAGTGTATTAACTCGAGAATCACACCCCAATGTGGTTCTTGAAGAAGGAAGCAGTTTAGGGATTTGATGAACCTCAAGGCTAATTGGTCAATTACCAGTTTCCATGTATCCATGTATCCAGATGCCAACCCTGGTGTGGCCTGCCCACCCTTCCAGCCCTGGACTGTGCAGAGAGTACAAAGGATGGTGTCACTGGTGTGGCCTGCCCACCCTTCCTGGACTGGGCACAGAGCATCCAAGATGGCAATCCTGGCACAGCCTATTTATCCCTCTGGCCCAGCAGAAGACAGAGAGGGACTGTCTGGAGCCCAGCCCTGGAGGTGATGGACAGTGCCTCTGGGAATTCTCCTGTGGTGGTGGGAGTTCTCCTGTGGTGGTGGGAGTTCTGTGGTGGTGGGAGTTCTCCTGTGGTGGTGGGAGTTCTGTGGTGGTGGGAGTTCTCCTGTGGTGGTGGGAGTTCTGTGGTGGTGGGAGTTCTCCTGTGGTGGTGGGAGTTCTGTGGTGGTGGGAGTTCTCCTGTGGTGATGGTATTCTCTTCTCCATTCTAAGACCCCCATTGCTGGTTATAAAAGAAAAACAAACTAATTAACCTTTTGGAAACATACCTCTAATCAATCACACTATAAATTTTATTAGCTGTAGGGTCAAACTCCATCAGGCAATCATATTAAACTCCTCCATATTGATTTATAAAGGGTAGTTTAATGGCCCCTGCTCACTAGCAGCGGGATTCCTACTTTAGGGCAATCACTGTTTGGAATTAACCCACAGTAGGGCATCCCTGGATAATGCAGAGCCCAGATGTCCTCTGACAAGCAGGAAGGCAGTTCCCACCTGTGGCCCCGTCCTCAGCTGCCCCATCCTCAGCTTCACTGGGTGCTGCTCAGGCATGGCTGCTCCAGAGTCACTGCACTTTATGGGGCTCTAGTGTCATGCTGGAGAGCTTTGGTTGTCAACTTGACACACATGGGTACAGGGAGCCTCAACTGAGGAATTTCCTCCTTTGGACTGGCCTACTGCCATGTCAGTGAGGCATGTTCTTGATTGTTAGGTGATGCCCAGCCCACTGCGAGGCTGAGTGGCTGGAGAGATAGCCTAGCGGTTAAGAGCACCGACGCTCTTGCAGAGGACCCGGGTTCAATCTCCAGTACCCACATGGCGGCTGAGAACTGTCTGAAACTCCAATTCCAGGAGAACTCCAGTTCCAGGGGAATCCAACGCCTTCTTCTGACCTCCGCGGCATTGCACGACACGGGTGCACAGACCTGCATGCAGACAGTACATTCATACACATAAATAAATAAAAAATAAAATAAAATAAATTTTAAATAAGAGCAACATACAGAATGCTCCTTAAAAAAAAAAAAAGAAAAGAAAAGAAAAGAAAAGAAAAGAAAAGAAAAGAAAAGAAAAGAAAAGAAAAGAAAGGAGGCTGAGCACAGGCCAGGTGAGCAAGCCAGTCAGCAGCACTCCTCCATGCTCTGTCCTTCAGCTCCTGCCTCCAGGTTCCTGCCCTGAGCATCTGCCCTGAGCGACTCCCCACAGTGATTGTGACAAGGGAGATATAAGATAAAATAAACCCTTTCCTGCCCAAGTTGGTTTTGGTCCCTGTTTTATCTCAGCAATACAAACTAAGTAGGACAGATAGAGACCTGTAGTAGCATAGGGCTTGGTGGCCTCAGAAACACCAAGAGCTCCTGTGTCCAGAGGGTGTTCGTGGGCGTGAAGTCCCACTCCTGGCTGGACCCGGGTCCTCATGGCAGGCTTCCACTACCCTCATCACCGTCATCCCCACTGACTGCTTTGCGTTGACAGCAGAAGCTGAAGACGGCTCCACTTACGAGAAGGAAGCTTAGAGTGTGTTCTGAGCTGCTGACCAAGACTTCCCAAGACGCCAGTGTCCTCAGCCAGCCTTGCCCTGTGCTGCACTCCAGGTGACCAAGTCACTAGGCAGTAATTGGGAATTTTATAGCTTAGGTTTTTAAAATTTTACAAACTGTAGTAAATGTCAAAAGTTAAGGAAAATATCTTTTGGAGCTGAGAGAATTGGCATATTTTAAGTGCCAATTAAAAACTACAGATGTTATTAATTTAGGAAGATAGGCAGATACTGTAAATACTAAAAAACAAAGTTTAGCAAATAAGAAATGGGGTGCCTGTGGATCCTTAAGAAAGAGGGTGTACCCATAAAGGAGAAAACCAAACCACCACAGGGAGACACGTGAGGGACGCTGACCTCCTCTATGAGCCTGATGTCAACACAAAAGCTACCACAAAAACCAATGTAGAGCCCATGAGTCAGAAAATGCCATCCAGCATGGAGATAAAAGACCCCCACAGTGAGGGAAAGTGGAGTGATGCCAGGAATTCAGTGAAGGCTCAGTATTGGAGAAGCAAATAAAATCTCTCACCAGGTCCACCAATAGAAGGCAAACATGTGTATGATCTGGTATGAACATACTGAAAATTAGTTACATCTATTTAATTTCATTTTTGGTGTATAACACTCTCAATAACACCGATACTAAGGGATGCTGCCTTGCTATTTTTCTGTTTATATACAAGTGTCCAAGATAAATCATTAAATGAAAAAAGATACAGAAGACCTTCAGGAAACAAACGAGGAAAGCTCTCTCTCTTTCTGTGTGTGTGTGTGTGGTGTGTGTGTGTGTGTTTGCACTCACACACAAACACACATGCTCCTTATTGTATACACAGGAGCAACATCTACAAAGAAAAACAAGAAACAGGTACCAGTAAGTGCCTCTGGGGGCAGCTTTGGAGAGCAGGAAGAGTGGGAAGGCTTTTTCCATGTTCTATGGACACTTCCCAGTGAGCTCCTAATAACCAGCACACACTTACAGAGAATGCACTGCAGAGTTGCTACTGCCAAGCAGCGGGTCTCATCCGCAGTGGACACTGGGCCATATGTGGAGACACTGGCAGCTGTCACACTCTGGGGGGGAGAATGCGGGGCTCCAAGGGGAAAAAGCCAGGAATTCTGTTCTACATCACAAAGGCCCAGGGCAGCTGCTTTCAATAAAGACTTACTGACCCCACAGGTCACTGTCGCTCCCATGGTGTAATCAGAGGATAATCAAATTACATGAAGTCGAGGACCAGAGAGACAGCTCAGGGGTTAACTCCTATACTGCTCTTGGAGAGGACCAGAATTCATTTCCATGCACATGCAGAGGGCAGCTCACAACCACCTATAACTCGTTTGTGATGGGACCTTCAGGCCACTGACCCTCACAAAGCCTTCCCTTTCTCACCTCCAACCAGTAGGTGATGCTAGGAGAGTTCAATGATACCATGTCACTCCTGGGAAAGGCCACTAACTGAACTAACTGAACAGCTCTATCCAGGGTTCTGATGAAGTAGGAGGATGGGGGGGTTCCTCCAGGCCTGCAGCCTGCAGCACTCACTCTCTGACCCAGGAGGCCTCCTCAGCCTGCGCATAGAAGGAGGCTGACAAGCCCTGACTGCACTCAGCTCAGTTGTTCCTTCATTCCCTCCACATGGAAGAAGACAGAGCAAGCAGAGAACATCAGTGTATGCTGAAGAGAGGACACACAGGGAGGGCTTTGGGGAAGAAAGGCTTGGGGAGACTCCTGGCGAAGGGGATCTACACTGCCTGCAAGGCATGAGCAGGTTGGCACCTCCAGGTGATGTCCACATTGTGCCTGCCTAAGAACAGTGTCTGTGGAACAGAGCTGTCCATCACCAGTGAAACACACACTGCCTCATGTTGGTCATGAATACATGTCACACACATATATGTATATATACGTGTTTATGGGCTAACACCATCTGGAGTAGGAGTTTATTTTTCTGCACTCTATCCTACTGTGTGACTTTGGAGAAATGGTGTTCGACACACCCCCCCCCCCAGTAATCTCAAGACCCATGGATGGATCAGAACTCAAGGTTGGCAAATGGAAGGTTCTCTCTAGTTGTGGTGATTAATATTTATTCTCAACTTGAGAGGCTCTGGAGTCCCCAGAACACAAAGCCTGGGTTAGTCAGGTTGGAAAACCCACGCTCCAAGGGGGTGACACTATGGTATGGGCTGGGATCCTAGACTGAATGGAAAAGAGAATGTGAGCTGAGCACGAGCATTCCCCTCTCTGCTTCCTGAGTGATGAGACGTGACCTGCTGCCTTGAGCTGTCGCCATGCCTTCCCACCACGAGGGACTGCACCTCAGACTCCGAGCTGCAGCAGACCCTCTTTTCCTCAGGTGCTTTTGTCGGGTATTCTGTTACAGCATGAGAAAGTAACCAGTACGCCAGTTTGACCTTCACACCTGAGCAGTCAGCATCTGTGGAGGACAAAGAGAGAACAGGCCACTGTCCAGGGAGGTGTCCTGACTTCATCACTCCGGCAGAAGCCGGCTCCCCTGTGCCTCTGCCCTCCCTGCTCTGAGCACCTGCCCAGCTGCTCTGGCCTACCCCCCAACCCCGTACTCTGCGAGCATCTACACCCGATTTACTCTCTGGCTTTTCCCTCCAGTCCATTGCAACACACCTGAGCAGGGTCCATGGAGAAGAAGATGGTGATTTCCCTCATCGTAGAATTAGGATAGAGGGACCTTCTCTGGCTGGAATCATGGAGGCTGTCAAGAGAAGTGGAAGAAGTCACCACTGAGCCCTACATAAAGGAGGGATCCTGCAGGGTTGAGGACTGACTACCTGAGAAAAAGTTTGCCCGAAAAATAAGTCAAAAGCCAAGAAGGATGTGAAACCCTGTGCTGGGTAGCAAGCAATACAACTTCCATCTTGAACAGAAGCTGGTCTAGACACAGAGTAGTTTAAAGGGAGAAAGGGAGGTGAAACACTCCATCTTTCAGGGAAGTGCCTTGAGCTCAGGAAGTGAACAACTCAGTAGCTTCAGGAAGTCCTTGAAGCTGAACAGAGTCACTGGGTGCTACCTCCAAGCATATATAAGGACTGCTGAGAGACTCTCGGACAAACTGAGCTGTCTGGACGAAGCAGAGACCAGATTAGCTGCCTAGAAAGGACACTCTAACCTGTCGGTCAAACTGCCTACACTGCTGAGTGAGCTCCAGCTTCCAGCTATCATGAGCTGGTCACCCATGCTGGGATGGGCTTCGGCGATGCTGCCCATCTTTGAGTCATTTCAGCTCCTATGTCCCTCACCCAGGGTTGTGTGGTAGGGTTGTGTGATAGGGTTATATATATATGCTTCCTATCTGGGGTAAGCAGACATTTGTTCACATCTCCCCAGAATAGTGTCACACAACACTGTGAGAAGCTATGCACTACCACAGAAGCTTAGACCCAGGCACAAGGGCAAGAATGTGGTATCTTCTGGCTAGGAGATACTCAGTTGGGAGGGTGCTCACTGTGCAAGCCTCAGTACCTACATTCAGATGCCCAGAACCTATGAAAACGCTAAGCACAGTGGTGCACACCTATAAGCACTGGAGAATCAGAGACAGGCAGCTTCTGGGGCCTGCTGGCCAGCAGCACAGCCATAGTACGAGCTCTCGGTTCAGCGGGAGACCACCCCAAAACTAAGTGGAAAGCAATGAGAAAAGTGTCTAATGTGGCCATCCAGATGCCTGGACCTGCATTCCATAATGAACTGATCTGTGAGTGGAACCACCACAAAATTAACAATAAACAACAAGCCTAGACAGTTTTGCTCTGCAGATTGGTAAATATGGGCTAGTAGCCACAGGACCTCCTGACTCAGGAGGCCAATAGTGGTGGAAAATGTTTCAGACAAGCAAATGACTTTTCATGGTTTCCACTCAGGCAAGGTGGAGATGCAGACAAGGGGGGCAGACTACCAACAGGCTGGTTAGAGGGACTAACGTGGGAGCCTGCTGTGGTCATGGTCAGTTAGCAAACAGTGATCCATGTCCAGTGGAAGAGTGATTGAGACGGAAGGGACTTTCAGTTAGATGAAGAGCTTAACTGAAGATCTGTGCCCCCCAACATGTCGCCCTGCAAACAGTATTCTTAAGATGTATTCTTTTCAAAAACATAGTTTGTATGTGCATGTGTGTTGATGAGGTGGGGGAGGCAGGTGGAGGTCAGAGGACATCTTAAAGAGTCTGACCATGTGGGCTCCAGAGATCCAATCAGGTCACCAGGCCTTCTGGGGTGTGTGTGTGTGTGTGTGTGTGTGTGTGTGTGTGTTGTATGACTTTACATGTACCTCATGCATACAGGTGTCCCCAGAGTCCAGAGGACTTTAGATCTCCTGGAACTGGAGTTACAGGCAGTGACGAGCTGCCCGATACTGGTTATTGGTGCTGGGAACCAATAATTTGGCTCAGTAAGCAATTTCTCTTGCGTCCTCTGCAAGAGCAGTCAGCCCTCTTAAGCACAGAGCCATCTCATCACCCCCTTCGTAAAATGTTTCAAATGTCCTTCAATCCTCTGAAAAGTTTTCCATCTCCTGGGATGTAGGACACAGGAGTCAGTGCATTTAGGATGCGGAAGTCCCTGTGCCCGGAAGCAGTGACTCTGTCAGGATAATGTGGCCATGTCTGTACTGACATGGAAGAACAGGAAGCTGGACATTCGGGTCTCCCTTACCTCTGGGAGTCTGTACTGCTATATGACTTGAAGCAGCCCGAGGACAGCCAGGCCTTCTTAGCTTGTTTTTTGTTTTGTTTCGTTTTGTTTTATTTTGTTTTATTTTGTTCCCAAGTGTGAAGGCTGCAGGTGAGACACCAGTGGCCCTGCACTGAGCTGTCAGAGCCTCCCTGGCAACTGACGTAAATGTGGACGGCACAGTTAACTGTCAGATCTGAAGCTCATCAGAGAGCCACCCAGAGAGTACCTGAAGATGTGATACTGAAAGACACAGCATTAAAGTCTGTTCAATAAAGTTAGTGGAGAATGCAGAGCTCATCTAGACAGCGTCGTCATCAGACAGTGAAATTAAATTAGATTCCTTGATAACTGGCGTCAGCAGCCCATTTGCATTTTGCGTGTGATAGTAGAGAGGGCGTAATTCCATAATGAGGCTGCTTGGGAATGTCTGGGCATGCTCTGGGCATCTTCCCATCTTCATCACCAGTGCAGGATCATAAAGCTTTGACTTTAGCCTTTAGTGTAGTTTCAAGGGTCACATAGCCTAAACCCAGACTCTAGCCCCAATCACCCAGCTTTTTTCAAAGGCATCCTGCCTCTCCCTGGGCAGCCCCTCCCCTCCCCTGACCCTGAGGCTGGGGACCCACAGTGCCAAAGCACCTCACTGCACACTGCACACTGCATCAGAGCCAAGAAGGGCAGTCTGGGCACCTCATTGAGACAAAAGTTGGCCCCAGGAAACCATTTCTCTCTCTTATTTTGGCCCTCCCCAGCTACATATGACTAATCTATCTGTGCTAACACCCTGCACAGCTCCAGACTCTTCTGGAAGATTATACCTTGCCTTCTGCCCTTTGACCCCTTCCTATTCTGCTGCTTGTCCTTCTTGGAACAGTTTGCCCTTGAGGACAGAGCTGAGCTGTTATACATTCTCTGTTCTGGACATGGAGGCCACAGGTCAGGCTAGGGTGGAAGAACTTGCAAGAACAGTGATGGATCCCTAGGCAGGGGCTGGGGCAAGATTCAAGGATAGAGAGAGGTAGCTACACAAGGAAGCACAGTGCTGGGTCAGCCAGCTTTGGGATCGTTTTGCCTTTGCAACATGAGGTTGGCATTTGGAGGGCTAGAGGCTTGATATCCATCTCAGCCACCACCACTCTGTCAGAGTCCCTCACTGCCACCAATACCCAGCATCTTCCTGGCAATACTTCTATTGCCAGTAATTAAATGAATAAAAATATCTTATCAAAATAGTTTAGTGCACATCACTAGAGGGAGAAGGGGAGGAGAAGACAGAAGTGAGAGGGCTGGGGAGATGCTCAGTCAGTAAAGTGCTCACCTTGCAAGCGTGGGGACCTGAGTCTGGTCCTCAGAATCCACATAAGGAAAGCTGAGTATGGTGGCCTGCCCAGGGATAAGGAGGCAGAGGCAGGCCAGTCAGCCTTGATACTGACCCAGAAAAGGAACTGAAAAAGATGCGAATGGAAGAGATGAAGGCGACGTGGGAGCTGAAGAAGGAGGAGGGAGAGGAGGGAGAACGATACCGACCCAGAAAAGGAGCTGAAAAAGATGTGAATGGAAGAGATGAAGGGAACGTGGGAGCTGAAGAAGGAGGAGGAGAGGAGGGAGAACGCCACGCTCCCTGCAGCTCTCGCTGGCTGGGGAGCAGGGCGCAGTGAGTGACCCAGCACTCTTGCCGGGAACCCTGAATGTCCTTGCAGTGGCATCTGCCACCAGGGCCTTTGGGGTCCTTCTAAAGATCACCAGGGTAACATTTGGGACCCAGACTCCATCTGCTTAGAGGTTTACAACCCTAAATCTCATCATAAAAGCGGGATTAGCTTGGCCCTACAACCCACTAGGAAGCTCATCAGGCCCTGCAGAGGCGGAGGAAAAAGAGCTTTTTTGGATATTCTTCTGTTGAATAAATGCATTTCATTGACACATATGAAAAGACAGGCTAAGCATGCATCAACAGAGAAAGCGGAGACAAGGCCAAGCAGAGCAGCTTCTCACAGAGGACTGCTTTCAGAGCTGCAGTTAGAGCCACTTGACCAAAGGTGGTCAGATCCTGGAGGAGGTAGAGGTGTGCGCTGGGTGTCTCAGGGGACAATGTCCTCTTACACTCCCTGGTGATCACCTCCCCGTGGTGCTGGCCTTCTACTAATCAAAGGTGGTCAGATCCTGGAGGAGGTAGAGGTGTGCGCTGGGTGTCTCAGGGGACAATGTCCTCTTACACTCTCTGGTGATCACCTCCCTGTGGTGCTGGCCTACTACTAATCAAAGGTGATCACATCCTGGAGGAAGTAGAGGTGTGCACTGGGTGCGTCAGCGCTGTCTCAGGGGACAATGTCCTCTTACACTCTCTGGTGATCACCTCCCCGTGGTACTGGCCTACTACTAATCCAATGAGGAGGACGACGAGCATGAGGAGGGACACGCAACTTCGAGGGCACTCCTGCTGCCTCCCCTCCTCCAAGTACCCAGGAGTTCCCAGCTCAGGGAGAGCGTGGGGTGCAGGGGCATCTCAGGGGGCAGGGGGTGGTGCAGACACTGAGAAACTGAGCATTTATTCAGCTGAGTTGTCTCCACCCAACTGCAGAGAACCCAGGAGCTGGGACACAAAGAGATCTCTGCAGGCTTATAAGCATTCATGACAGCAATAAACAATGCTTTGCCAGACAGGCATTCTAGGAGCTGCCCAACAATTCACCTAGCACTCACCATTGTGGTAAGTCCCTGGTAACCCTTGGAGGAGGCAGATTCTGTTATGGGGAGGACAGAACACTCTCAGCATGCTGCTGGCAAAGTAGAGTGATGCGTGTGAGTCTGAGATGGACCCTAAGTGGCTGACGCTGCACACACAGCTCCCTGAGGCTCACTGACCAGCCAACTTAGCCCAGTGGGTAAGCTTTAGGCCAATGAGAAACCTTGTCTCAAAAAGCAAGAAGATGGGGGCTCAGCAGTTCAGAGCACTGACTACTCTTGCAGAGGACCTGGGTTCAATTCCCGGCATCCACATGGCAGCTAAGAACCGTCTTAGGCCTAGCCTGGTGGCACACACCTTTAATCCCAGCACTTCAGAGGCAGAGGCAAGAGGATCTCTGTGAGTTCAAGGCCAGCCTGGTCTACATAGCAATAGCCAGGACAGCTTGGACTAAAGGGAGACCCTGTCTCAAAGCAAAACAAAACAAAAGGCAATAAGATGGTGGCTGGGGAGTGAATGACGCCTGAGACTGACCTTTGACCTTTGTGGGCATCCATGCACACACATGTGCTCCTGTACCTCCCACAGGTGTATCACATGAATGTGCATGCTTGCACACATACACACAAAGGAGAAGGTGAAAACGGACGAGGTGAAGGTGGTGGAGAAGATGAAGGAGGAGAAGGAAGAGGAGAGGGGGAGGATTAGAAAGGCCAGGGTCAGGTTGGAGAGATGGCTCAGCAGTTAAGAGCGCCAACTGCTCTTGCAGAGGACCTGGGTTTGATTCCCAGCACCCACATGGCAGCTAAGAACCATCTTTAAGCTGGGTGTGGCGGTGTACTCCTTTGGTCTTAGCACTCAGGAGGCAGAGGCAGGCAGATCTCTGTGAGTTCAAGGCCAGCCTGGTCTACAGAGTGAGTTCCAGGCCAGCTGGGGCTACAGGGAGACCCTGTCTCAAAAAGACAAAAAAAAAAGTCCATGTCTAATTATACTTGTGAAAACTTCCAGCTGCCATGACCACAGCCCTGTGCGGTCACCCTGGGATCCAGGCTCTGTGCGGGGCCATTTCTGAATCCTTGCTGACTATAAAATAAAAAACCCTCCAGGCCCGGACCAGCAGCCTAGACTCAGATGGTACCGACCAGTGGTGTCTCCTGCCCTGCACAAGTCCCACAGAGCAAGGGGAAGAAAGCTCAGAAGGTGGCTCTAACCCTGTGGGCCGCACTGGCCAGCACACACTCGATGACCAGAGGTGTCTACACAGATACTTGGATTTTCCCTACCAGGACAAGGAGAGAAAAATCAGGGAGGAGGGGACCCTAGGGAAACTAGAGAGGCAGATCATGTGACCCGTGCTGCCTCTTCCTCAGCGTTATCACACTTCTCAGTATCAAATCTCATCCATAACAATATCAT